>JAMKCH010044795.1:0-13165 GCA_023653785.1 Ophioderma brevispina | reverse complement strand
TGGACATGTTACTCTAATACAGAGTCTACGGCAGCATCACCCTCTCCGCCACCACCGCCAAGATGTGACTGTCACGGTGCAAACACCACACTAGGCGTCGTGAGCACTGTATGCAGCTCAACAAGATATACCTTGATAGGCGGTTAATACGCCAAACGGCTTCTTTTCAGAGCCACAGTATTCTTCCAAAGAGAGAATAAAGAGTGTCACAAATTAATACAATATGATAATACAATTCCCCTGAGATCAAACCATGAATCTCCTAATATTATAATATTAAAGGGGCAGTCTGTGTCAAACGGCTCTTTTCAGAGCCACTGATATCTATCTCTTATATGAGTGATTATATAGCAATAACACCGCATTAGTTACCACCCTCACCACTAGATGGCTCAATATATTGAATTCCTATCAGTTAAATATTAGATACACAACCCTGCATACATCTAAAATAATGGTATTATAGATTTACATGCAAGTCTTATCTTTATTATGATAGGTTTAGGCCTGCAAATATGAATTTAACAAGCCCAGAATCCGACATTTTAGATCCAATACATGCTTATTGCCATGCGTGGCCTATCTAAAAAAGTCAGTGGATCTAGAGCTTAGTTCGGTTCTAGGGGATGGGAAATCTGCCACCAGCCGCCCTACCGGGCCTGACTGGCTTATGATTGATACCCACACTAGATGCGACTAGTACGGGGTATCACACTGACGGGCGCGCTGCGCCGTTGTCTCATGCTAGGTACGATGACGGGTTCCTGCACACCTAGGAAAATTCCCGACCGTATCATGCATGGTTATGACACGGTAATACGCACAGCCGCTGTCCTCATTGGTGTATTCAAATTACAAACGATTAACCACAACACATGAATTTTAATAAAACCAGAATGCTGTAGGTTCATCTTGTTCAGAGTACGCATTCAATTTTATTTTTCTAAAAAGAATAATCATAAATTTCATCCTCTAAGTATATAAATTAAAATGTGACCTAAATGTAAAGGTTTAAAACATTGTAAAAATGATCTTATTATGGGTCTACACACACCTATGTGTAGTATTTTATGTGCACCACACCACTAAGATAACAGCATGTTGTTAAAACAAGATTAGAGCACATGATACTTTATATGAGATGAGTTTAAAGGAAGCAGGTTTACACCAGTACCCACCATATTTTTAATAATTTGTCAACAGAGTCATAGTTTGAGTTGATAGATTTTTACCAGTGTTTTTTGTTGAGAGGACTTTGGTGTTGATTTTAGTGAAATCTGGGTTCAAAGGTCACATAGGGGTCATCAACGGTAAATCTGTCATTATCTCACATTAAGTCGTGGCCAGTGGTTCTTTGAGTAACTTGGGGGCCGCAGCATCTTACGCGGGCCAAAGAATGTAGTTGTAAACGATTTTCACAAAATGGGGTCAAAGTTCACATAGGGGTCCTCAGAGGTCACTTTGTTTCCACCACCTATGAGCCTGGGCCAGTGGGTTTTCTGACCAAGTATGAAGTTAATCGTCGATGCATTAGGTGAGAAATGAGCAATTGTAACCTTTGTTCGCTTTTACGAAATGGGTCAAAGTCACCATAGGGTCATCAAAGCGTCAACTTATGTAAATCACACATTAAGTGTTGGCCAGTGGTTCTTTGAGTAACTTGGTGGCCATAGCATCTTGTGTTGCTAAAAAAAATGTAGTTTTATGATTAAAAGGGGGGGGGGTACAAAATCATCAGAGGTCAACCTGTTCACACCACATATGAGCTTGGGCCAGTGGTTCTTTTTGACCACGTATGAAGTTAATCAGTCAATCTGTACGCGAGATATGACCAATTGTTAACCTTTATAGCTTTTCCGCTGTGAGCTGTACGCCATAACAGCGGAAAAGCTATTTCTATGTCGCTTCCTGCTGTATAGGCAGGCGGCACAGGAAACAATAAAGAGGTGACAAAATAAAGCAGGCAACACAAAAATGGCCAAAAACCTAATGATAAAAAAAATTAAAACTCCTGGTTGGGTATGCTGGTACCTTGTCAGTATTCAGGAAAATCCCATAGCGTGTATGCAACTGACAAGAATTCTCAATACAAAAAGAAAATATGCAAATGGAGCCTACTTAATATACATTATTACTGCTGAATCACTTCAATCCCGTCTTATAAACCTACCCCGTACTTGATGTAACTGTTGCGCACTTTGTGAAGCCGGCTGCGGTTCGGGGATGCCCCGGGTGAATACGGTCCTCCGCCGCCTCCTCCAGGCCTATCATCTTCAACAGAAATCATCAATATGCATTTTGCCTTTCAAACATGTGTATATCTATGACAGGGAAGTCTTTACAAAGTTCATTACTTTTCCAATTCTAGAAGATGGATTCTTAGTACGTGGTAGTGCTTGACCATCGGATGGAAAAAAATGAACAAAATTTAGGGAAAAATTAACACAATTGAGGGAAAAAATGAACAAAAATGGTAAAAAAGTCTATGATGCTATCAGTCACATTCAATGCACGGATTTGTAAATAAATAAACATTAATGTAACTCTTGCATAATAGTGTATGCTCAGAGGGGTGTTTGAAAAACCAATCCCATAATGCATGCCCATGTGCTATACTGAACTATACTAAAAACATAGTATTAGAGATAAAAAGAGGTTTAAGTACAAGACATTTCATGATCATGCTAAAATTGAGTGTAAAAGTCGGGGTTTTTAATGAATAGGATTTTTGTGGGATCACATGACTGAGGTGAAAGTTCACAAAAAAGGTGCTCCCTTTCCTATCCTTTTTTTTATTGGTGCCAGCATCCACCCTGCAAAAAGTGATACATTCTGAAGTTACCTAAAAAATTCTTCAAGTGAAAACTTGCAGGGAGGGACATTCAAGTCTGACTCAGAGATTTCAAAATATTATATTTTTGTGTAATAATGAAAAATAGTCAACTAGAACTAAAGCTAGTATCCTATAATGCACAATTCCAAAATTTTAGATGAATCGGATTTTTCGTTCTGATGCAGTAAACATTTATGTGTAGTATTACGTCCCATAGGATACTGTGTATAACAAAAATTCCGGATCCGGAATTTTATAACAAAGTTGTAATTTTCTATATGAAGGAATTCAAGTTAAGCTTAGCAATTTCACACAGTGATTAGTGTATGAACAAGCATTATGTACATGCAAAAAACTCTATTTTTTTGGAAATTGAGGGCGCCCTCCTCCGGAAATCTCTGAGTCGGCCTTTAATTAAAGGTGCAATGAGAGATTCAAATGACGAGTGTCCCTAAAAAATGAAAATTCTGATTTTTCCACTAGTGTAAAGCTTTCTATCAAAAATATCCCCCTCTGAAAGGATTAAGCTGAGAACCGTTTCTTTGGTACAAAGATTATAATTTCTAATTTCATATAGTAGTGGGGGAGCAAGTCTTGTCCCGTGGAATGTAAGATTAGAAGGGGCCACCCCCTATTTAGGGGAATTGTCTACATCCCAAGCATCAAGAAAATCCATGTTGCCAACATTGGAAGTGCGACAGAGGGCGGTGGGGGGGGGGACCATCTTGGATTTCAAGATGGCCGCCATTTTCACAATATTTTGCCCCATATCTCAGCTAGTGAGTCCAAATACGAGACTCAAAATGGTGACTAACCCATGTTTATAATACCAAAGTTCCATAAACGCAATTTCCCCCTGAGTTGTAATGCTTTCGTTATGGGAGCCATCTTGAATTTCCAAAATGACTGCCATTTTCATTTTTGATATATCTACATCTAAGCTGCGAAGCAGAAAGCAATACTAAAGAAAATACTGTGATTCTAAGGATTTTATGAATATCTTGCCTAATGTAAATATTTTGGTTGTGGCAGCCATCTTGGATTTCACAATGGCTGCCTTTCCTTAATTTTGATTTAATCTCGGCTTGTGAGGCACATACGAGACGAAAAATGGTGGTAATACCAGTTTGTGATACTAAAGGTTTTATAAAAAACATTGCCTAAGTGTAAAGACCTCGGTTATGGCAGCCATCTGAATTCAAATGGATCCATTTTCATTAATGAAATTTTCACCGATAGCTCAGCTTTGGAATAACATACAGGCTAAAATGGTGGCAAGACCCATGTTGTGACTCTCAAGGATTGAAAAAAGCAAACGCCTAATTTGAGTACTTTTGTTATGGCAGCCATCTTGGACATTTCGAAGACAACTAATTGCTAGATCTTGCCATCTAAAACAAATAAACCAAGTAGCCATTTGCCAATTTTAAATGCGCCAACATTTTAAATATATATGGCTAGCCCACTTAAGAGGATATTAAACAGTGGAAATACCGAACATTTGTGATACCACACCTTTGATTATAAGGAAATTGGGGTTTACAAAATGAGACATTGAATATATCTCAACTATATCAACTTGCACAAAGTCATCTATCTAGATTTATTATGTATAATTAAGTTGTGACAAGATGACTTATCTCACCTGGATAAATATCATCATTGTCACTGTAGCAATAAGATGCATCATCACAAACAGGAGCGGACAGATTTGTTACAGGCCCAGGAAATTGGAAGAAAAGTGGCCCAAGAAGTGACTTATTGACCTACAAAAGTCCCCTTTGATCATCGCCTGGCCCAATTTGGGAGTTTTTTGTGGTCTAAAATGGCCCAGGCGGTGAAGGTCATGAAGTTTCATTACTGAAGTTGGGATTTAGAGGTTGCGAAATATACGTTAGACCAATGGCGACATATCCGCTTAAATCGACTCACTTGGCCAAGTTTACCTCATCAATTCCATTTAATCTACCAAACAGACCTCTACACCTTTGGCATATAGCTAGAAAAACGATACCTTTTGAGCAACTTTTCTCATCCAACAAAAGATGTTGGATGAAGCAAATTTTGAGAAAAAAGCACTTGAAATTGAATATTTTAGGGATTTTAGTTTCAAATTTGCCGTTGCCTTCATCTCTTTCCGTCAGCAGACCACAAGTAGTTGTTTGCATGGGAAGAGTAAAGTAGAGTAGTTGGAGGTTTGGTTAAAGAGATTGGGCTAGTATATTTAGCTCGTCACCCATTGCCGAGCCCGAGCCGGTAGTTGCGATTTGTATTTGAAGCAACGGCTGGGCTGGCTTGCGCATGCACTGAGATTTTGATGATCACGTATTGGATTGGTCGTGATTGTAACCATAGGCTATTACTAGTTCAAAGTAGTACCATATACCAATGATACATGTGTTTCTGTCAACAATGTCCTATATGCTCACACATCACTTTACTGGGGCATCTAACCGAGCGGGATCAATGTGGAAGTGGCTTCACGGTGCTATTTCATACAATAGGCGTATCGTGTTACGGCACACTGCCACAGCCCCCAGCTATACTCGTTCAGTCTTGAGTCATGAGGGTGAGTATACGTAATGACGTGACTCTGCATTCGCTTTAGCATTTCGAATGTGCGCCTGTATTCACGTGCGGTTGCCAATGGAAAGGCCACGCGGGTGTTTCTAGGGTGCAAAATACACGTGCGCACAGTGACGTCAGTCACCCTTAAACTTGAGATCGAAATATAGGGAGTGCGATAGAAACACGCTTCTATCGCGGTTTCTATTGCATAACACAAGTGTCACGCTAATAACGCGTGATTCCATTACGCACTGACGTGCACGCACTTCCGCGATAGATTTGATTTGACGCAACAATCATGCTGTAATGGCATGAAAATGTGCATCGTGCAGGACAGTCCAACGTACGTTCTAACAATCTCTGGATCTTGGAAGTCACCACCATATATTGAGGCGGATTGGTGGCCCTGTGTAGATACGACCCACTGTATTTTTGGTCTTACATTTCCTTGTGAACATGACATTGGTTGTGGAACATTCCGCTCAGTACGTGTTTCTTCTAAGCCTGTATGACACGAATTTGACGCAATCGGTTGCAGATGTGACGCGTGACGCAATAAGATGTGGAGTTTAGAACAGCAGGACTTGTCCGGACTCAATTGGCGAGTCCAGAGTCACTCAGACTTGGCCTCATGCTCGGTGGACTCGGCTCGGGTCCTATTGGACTCGAACTCAGGGGCCCCATGCCATGGACTAGGATTCGCCGCAGACTCAGACCTGCTGGACTCGGACTCAATGGAACCCCAGTGGAATATGACATCAACAAAACTGCAACACACATCTATCTCCAATACTGGCAATACTAGTAGTTTGAATGATCACCAGATACCATGTTTGTTTACATGCCTAGTATCTTCTAAAATTTATAAATATGCTGACAAAATTATCTATTAATATCGATGAAAATGATATTAAAATAGCCAAATGCACCATTCTCCACTATTTTTGTGAATGATCAACTAATCAGAAAAGTCAAAGATAAATGGAACTTGAATAGCTGCTGTATATATTTATTAATACAATCAATGCACGAGCAAGCATGAAGCAGGGCGGTTACAAGGCCAGAGACGTTGCGGAAAAGCGTGTGAAATCGTACTCGCGTGGAGTTTCTGATTGAAGAGCCACGCGCTTTCTTTAGCAGCTTAATTGATAAATGCGGCATGCGCTTAAACAAAATTGTGTTGCCTGTCAAGCGTGGGAGGGGTCGCTGTTGAGCGAATTGCTGAGATTAATTACCTTCCCCGCCTGCAATGGCCCAAACCAAGCGGAAACCACCGGTACTACCCCCCCCCCCCCCCGTCAACAGTTCGCTTAGATTTCAAAGTTCTTCATCACAACATGCACAAAATTCTTTGAAGTCCATTCCGTTTGCACCTGCACCGCTGAGTGGAACAAGTTTTACATCTGCAGCTGAGACTTGTATTTTCCTTGAACACTATAGTGTTTCATTTCTTGGACTTGTTTCCTCGTCTAATAAATAGCCAATATACTCCCTGAAAGACAGATGGAAACACCGACGAACCAGGTCACCCGAAGATGAGATGGATACATCTACTGCCGACTCCACTCTCTGTGGAAGAGACTTGGACGACTTGATACTCGTAGACGACACCAGTAATATTTCACGTGGCCAAAGATCTTCACCGCTCTAAACACTCCCACTCGTTGTAACAGCGGCTTCCGCGAATACGCTCAACCATGACATACTAGGAGTTTTGTGCGAATTCATAAAGCCGTCTCAATCCTATGATGAGACCCATGTGGATTACTTCGACACCATTGCTTCCTTACCTTGCTGGCCCTACTGCTTTCCATACAACTAAGTACCAAATGGCCACAATTGCAAAAAAATAAAAGAAAAATACATCGGTCCTCGGACCGCTTGTGTCGCCTGCCGTCGCGATTATGAAATGATAGGCCTAACATACCTTTGACCTAATGTGACATTTGCACCTCAGCAACAAATGAGGATCCCATGTTGCACCTATGATTCAAGTTTGGTTTGCAATTGAACTTCCACTTTTTCAAATGAGGTCACTTTTACATTTTCAGCCATTTTTACAACTGACCTCACATGACTTTGACCTTGGTTCGACCTTTGACCGCAGCAACAAATAGGGATCCCATGTTGCACCTATGATTCAAGTTTGGTTGCAATTGAACTTCAACTTTTCAAATGAGGTCCTTTTTAACATTTTCATCTATTTACAACTTGACCTCACATGACCTTTGACCTTGGTATGGCGACCTTTGACCTCATCAACAAATGAGGGATCCCATGTTTCACCTATCATTCAAGTTTTTGTGCAATGAACTTCAACTTTTCAAATGAGGTCAATTTTCATTTTCAATTCATTCAGCCTATTTTACAACTTGACTCACATGACGCTATGACCTTGACCTTGACATGTTAACCTTTGACCTCATCAAAAAGTGAGGGATCATTTTTCCCTTTGACCCAAGTTTGGTTTAAAAATCCATCAATTTTGAGGATATTACAGGCAAATGTTAACCCTTTTTCACAACAGACAACAACAACAACAACAACAGACATTAACAACAACAGACAACTACAGTGGACAAAGTGATCCCTATGTGTCTTCCTGCCTTAGGGCAGGCGACACAAAAACTGCAAGATAATGAAGAGTCTTCCTATGGTTCTGGACTCGACGGAGGAAAAAAAAGAGGGAGAGGGAGAGGAAGAGGGAGAGGGAAGGAGAGGAGAGGAGAGAGAGAGACACACACTTGCCTCTTACATCTTCAAACTTCCATCATCGAATTTTTCCCAAAAGAAAACTTGTGTTGTTTGCAAACTTGTGAAATGTAGGAAAGGAATAACGCATTTTCTTCACATCAATGCTGGTTTAGGATCATTCCGTCAACTTCAATGCCCTTGCACGCAACTGCATACAAGAGCATTAAAAATAGTACCTCTTCCACAGTGTGGCAAATTCGTTCGACATTTTGTATAGCATTTTTGACAATTTTGGCCCATTTAAAAGGATCACCCTATCTTCCAACTGAGATTTGTTTATGTGGTGTTCCACCACTTTGTTATTTGTACTCCTTAACTCCAATTATTTTCTTATTAAACAACTGCCATAATTTTTCATAAAAAATATAATTAGAAAGCCTATACATCCTCTGACTTCCCATTAATCTATAAATCTTATCCAATTCCTTTCGATCCAGACCTCTAGATTTTTTCTATTTTTGGAACCACATTGTTCAAAATTTATATCATTTTTCTCTATATTTTCTCAAATTAACATCTTTATCAGACTACACTATATCAACCCTTCCTCATTAACTCTTCCTTTCTCTATAAGATTTTCGTTCTCCACACCACATTTTACTATTGTGACTTTTGCTTTTCTGTATACTGCCCATTTTCCATTTTTCAATAAAAATTTTCTTTTTCAATTTTCACACGTATTTCCTGCCTGAACTGTTCACAAATCTCTGCAATTTCGTCAAGTCTATATTGTGATTTCACTTAGGATCCTAATGTCGCTCACCAATAAATCTTCATACACTTCATCCAACAATCAAATTGCGTAGTTACCACACCACACTGGCCCGGGCACTCATTGGCCATATTTTTCTCTTACCGAGTACAACACGCCAGGATCTTACGACGTCGTAATGATCTATACGATGTCGTAATGATCTATGGTACACTTTATATGGGCCTAATAATGGTTGATTCATGATTATCAGCTGCTTTTCATCTTCAACTCAGTACAATATTTCACCAATTATTTAACTTTCTGAGATATTATCCACAAAGCTTCACCTGGGCAATCAATAGTACAAACTGATATAATTTCTGCTTTATTCTTTCTCCTCTTAAAATTAATATAAGCTCAATCATCTTTACCATATTTCATAATTCTTTCTTATGGAGGACTTAACAACCACAATAAATTTTATTGCGCAAAATACTGTCAAATTTATGACTCTCGCCCTCTCAATTT
This sequence comes from Ophioderma brevispina, assembly GCA_023653785.1. Classification (NCBI taxonomy): domain Eukaryota; kingdom Metazoa; phylum Echinodermata; class Ophiuroidea; order Amphilepidida; family Ophiodermatidae; genus Ophioderma; species Ophioderma brevispina. The sequence continues at coordinate 3,788 of JAMKCH010044795.1, read as the reverse complement.
TGCGGTTGTTCACAACACAAATCTGATCACAACATAATTATTTTACTTATTTTTCTGCTCAAATCGTTTGAGTGCTCTTATGGCCACTCTCTTTACACAACTGGAATCCTATAGTCCTTACTTCATTAATCATGAACCATCCAGTTATTCTTTCACTATTTTCAATTTTAAAGCAATATTAGCACATTTTTTGAAGAGCGCCCCCAATTTCAAAATTTGATATTTTTGCACAGTTATGTTGGTTATTGTCTAGAAAACTACGCCTGCGAACGAGAGTGCTCAAAAATCCGTATTTATCATAAAATGAGCGATTTTTGTAATTAGACGTGGGATCCTAGATTGTACTTAATGGCAGAGCTGGAAATGCTAAGTTTATGTCCGTCCATGATGAAATAGTGCCACCTCAAGAAAATGACCTCTAACTTGACTTGTCTGAACCAATAAAACAACTAATAGATGAGCGTAGATGGCGCTATTTCCCAGCTATTTCATATTGGAAGGCAGTTTCCAGCAGCCGTTGAATTATTATCGGGATCCAAATAATAATTCAGTTGCAGCAATTCCTCCTTCGTTGGCGAGCACTGACATTGTAGTAGCTTAACCATTCCCATGTATCGTTTACTAGCCAGTTACCAATGCAACCGTGGTAAAAAGCTCAATTTTTTTGAAAAATTGGGGGCGCTCTTCAAAAAATTGTGCTAATATTGCTTTAAGGGGGAAATCTACCTTACTGTCTTTAGGTAATTGTTGAATACAATACCTTTTACTGCTATAACCAAATTATTTACACAAGAAATAGTGTTTATGGAATCCTTGGTATCATAAACATGGGTTTTGCCATTATTTATAGCTATTTATGGTCATTGTATGTTGCTCGCAAACCGAGATCAAAATATAATGAAAATGGCAACCATTTTGAAATCCAAGATGGCTGCCATAACCAAAGTACTTATAACTTGGGCAATTGTTTTTTTATACAATCCTAAGTATCAAAAAGCATTGGTATTGCTACCATTTTTAGTTTTGTATGTTGCTCGCAAGACCATATAGATCAACAAAATATATGGAAATGGCAGCCATTTTGAAATCCAAGATGACTGCCATAACCAAATTACTTACAACTTAGACAAGTGTTTTTTTTAATAAAATCATTAATATCACAAACATGGGTATTTCTACCATTTTAGCCTTGGTATGTTGCTCGCAAGCTAAGATATAGATCAAAATATAATGAAAATGGTAGCCATTTTGAAATTTAAGATGGCCGCCATAACCAAAGTACTTACAACTTAGGCAAGTGCTTTTATAGAATCCTAAACATGGGTATTGCCACCATTTTTAGCCTTATATGTTGCTCCAAAGCTGAGATATAAGGGGAAATTTAATGAAAATGGGAGCCATTTTGAAATTCAAGATGGCTGCCTTCTGTCGCACTTCCAAAATTGGCAACAAGGATTTTCTTGTTCCTTGACATGTCTAGAATATGTCTAGGTAGGTGGCATCTTCTAATCATTAAAATTCCACGGGAAGTTATTTTGGTCATTTTGCCCCCCGACTATAGGAGCAAATAGGAAATTCAGCCTATGTTTTCTATTGAAATATAAGCCTATAAAAATCGCCTTTTGTTTTCAGTTTAAGTTATTTCTGTAGCCAATCTATGGAATCTATGGAGTGTCTAAAATCTATATCAAATCACTACATAACACAGAAAATATGGATAAATAGAAATCTCTCATTGCACCTTTAAAGGCTGACTTACAGATTTTGAAATATAATTTTTTTGTGTAATAATTTAAATTAGTCAACTGAAACTAAAGATAGTTGCTTAAATGCTCAATCCCAAAGTTTGAGATAGATCATATTTTTAATTTTCATGCAGTAAGCATTATGTATGGATATTATAGTGCCACAGGATACTGTGTAAAACAAAAATTCCAGATCCGGAATATTCTAACAAAGTTGTAATTTTCATTATGAAGGACTTCGAGTTGAGCTTAGTTATTTCACACAGTGATTAGTATACAGACAAGCAATATGTATGTTAAAAAAAAGATTTGTTTGAAAATTGAGGGCATCCTCACCGGAAATCTAAGTCAGCCTTAACACAGTCAAAACTCACAACCTCACACTCAGCAATACTGCTGGTGTGAGGATCTATTGGAGCAAAAAATAATTGACCGGATGCGCTTCTTGACGCCGATCCACATTTTTCAGCGGTGGGCCTAGCCTTTGGGCAACAGTGCTCACCATACAAAGCAGCATGTGCTGGATGGCCGCTAATAGCTCTCTTGAGCTGACGCCCTTGTAGGTAGATCTTCTTTTTCATTCTACCAGGGTAACAAGCTACCCTCCTCATCAGATTTCCTTAGAAACCCAATGGGGGTGCCGGTTTAGCCGCCGTCAACTCGGCCCTAGGACAGGTAGTACTGGTTACCAGGATAGATACCAGTAGCAGGCCAAAGAAAACCTGACCTGACATAATGGTTTACTAGTATAAACATCCTACACTTACCAAATTATCAGCCTCTGGATCATCACTGAAGAAAGGTTTGCCTTCTCTCTCCTGGCGATGTACAAATTCTTCAATATCCACATCAAAGCTTGCTGATGTTGGTGGATCAGGACTCTGTGTTGCCTGTTCACACTTCTCAAACAGTTGAGCCATGAGGGGAAATAATGGATGTCTATAACATAAAACACAATGGATACACTAAGCATTTGTCATGCTGTGTCTCAAATCTTTTCAGTGGCGTAACCAGCAGGGGGAGGGGGAGACCCTGCTCAGAACCTTTGTCCCCACCTCCCCAATCAACTGACCATTTGTACATTGTCTATGTAGAATGACCCAAACTCGCCCCTCAGAAAATACCTTGGCTGGCATCCACCTTCTGCCCTCCCATTTACAACTTTTAGGTCTGGTTACGACACTGAATCTTTTCCAAATTTACTTAATATGCGATCAGATGTGTGTGTATCTCGTAAATAAGCCAGCAATTTGAACCACAGTATTAGCAAATTAATTTTGAACCAGCGGCCATGATTTAATGGTGCAAAAATTTCCCAAATTAAATTTTGCCAAATTCTCAGAGGAAGGGATGTGAAGTGTACGTACTGCAATTTTAACTGGTATCAACTCTGCCTTTCTACTAACTTGGTTATCATATAATACATACAACACAAATTTGGACAAAGTTATGAACCTGCAAACAAATTGTAATTTCTTAAAGGTTCATGAGCAATTTCATGTAAATAAAGCCAAGGCTCAAAAAAATGTTTAATATTCCCAGGAAGGAAATTCTTGACTTTGCACAATTTTTCTGCGAGGTCATCAGAGAGGTTGAAATCAATTTTGTTATACTAGTAAATGGTTTCAATCAGCTCAGATTTCCAGGGAAGTATGTGCATTTCCCACGAAGGAGTTTCCCAAATTTCACTTTTTTACTTAATATTTACCATATTTACCATCTTCTCATTTCCTAAAGTTTCTAAGCAAGCTTAAAGGTGGGTGTTCCAATTTATGTGTATCTTGTTTTCCTCTTGATATGAGAGCCTGGCACCTGCATACACTTACCAAGAAGTATCATGGGAAACGAACTTGCGGTTTTGATAGTAGAAGCGATAATGCACATTGCAAGGCCCTATTCACTACTGTGCTAATATTGATGGTTAGCCATTAAAATGGCAGTTTTTTGTTTATATCTTTGCAAAGAAGTGGATTTGGAAGCCGAAATTTCAGGACGATAATGAGAAAAATACTGCCTTTCATCTGATATCAAAATTTATACTAC
>JAMKCH010044794.1:0-12513 GCA_023653785.1 Ophioderma brevispina | reverse complement strand
CAAAGCAGGCCAAAACAAAGTGAACCATCCAAAAACCATACAGGAAAACTTCCAAAGTGTCCACTTTTGTTTATTTGGCCATCAAAAAAACTTCCGGGGGGGGTAAAACACGATCTGCTCATTGGGATTGGGGATTTCAAAATGGTTAATGTGTTGGAAAATGCTACGTGCATTATTATGGCAGTCTCTGTACTCCAGGACATACAGATAAATTGGAAAAACTATTGGCCGTCAAAATCCGTCGGAGGTAGTGGATTAACCTCGCTGCAAAAAGAGCAATTTCTAAAACGGTCATTTAGTTTAAAGCCTAAGCCTTTAGTCAGCCGGTGTGTGACCGTTAGATAGATCGCCCTCCTACCGTTATGTCTGTGAATAGGACTAGCACGCGGGTTACGCCGGACAGTTGATGTAGATCTGATGGTGTTGCTAGGTTGGCATGTCCTACCCCCGACCTTCCGGGAGGAAACTTCAAAGTGTCCGCTTTTCTTACAATCATATTTGGACCATTTGGACAGAAATGGCCCGACTTGGGTCAGGCAATGCCCATAAAACCATGGTTTTAGAAAGCAACGGGCCTACCATATAGTCCTGAGAACCCCGTATTTGTATGCCTGCGCCCGCTCGCCGAATCCATTAAGCCGGGCTCATCGACTCATACGGCTGTCCGGAAAGTGTTAAGTCTGTGTCACAGACTGCGAACGATATTATCTAAATTGAAATTACTATTAGTAGGTGGTGGCAATCTGTGGGGTAACATTTGCAAACTACTGTGCGAACAGATTGCAATCTTGTGGGAACAAATTGCAAACTGTGGCCACAGATGGCAATCTGTGGGAACAGATTAATTGCAATCTGTGGGAACAGATGTGCAATCTGTGGGAATCGATTACGTAATATGTGGGACAAAGATTGCAACTGTGGCCACAGATTGAACCTAGTCTGTGGGAAACAGTTGCAATCTGTGGGAACAGATTGCAATCTGAGACCACAGATTGCAATCTGTGGCCACAGTTGCAATCTGTGGAACAGATTGCAAAAATGTGCTCACCGATTGCGTATCTGTGGGAAAACAGGTTGCAAACTGTGGGAACATATTGCAAACTGTGCGAACAGTTGCAATATTTGTGGGAACAGATTGCAATCTGTGGGAAAAGAATAAATCTGTTGGGAACAAATTGCAAACTGGCGAACAGATTGCAATCATGTGGAAACAGATTGCAATCTGTGGGAAAAGATTACGTAATTGTGGAAACAGTTGCAACTGTGGGAACAAGATTACGTAATCTGTGGGAACAGATTGCCAATCTGTGGGGAGCAGATTGCAATCATTGGGAAAAACAGTTTGCAATCTGTTCGAACAGATTGCAATCTGTGGGGGAAACAGATTGCAATTTGTTCCAACAGATTGCAATCTGTTTCGGGAAGATATTACGGAACTGTGTGAGCAGATAGCAATCTGTGGGAACAGATTAATTGCAATCTGTGGGAACAGATTGAATCGGTGGGAACAGATTGCAAGTTGTGCGAACAGATTGCAATTTGGGGGACAGATTGCAATCTGTGGCAACAGATTACGAATCTGTGGGAACAGATTGCAATCTGTGGACAGAGACTAATCGTTTGAACCAATTGCAATCTGTGCTAACAGATTGCAATCTGTAGGGAACGATTGCAATCTGTGGGAACAGATTACTTAATCTGTGGAACAGATTGCAAATCTGTGGGAACAGATTACGCTATCTTGGAATAGATTGCATTGCAATCTGTGGGAGCACATTACGTAATCTGTGGGAACAGATTGCAATCCTGTGGGAACAGATTGCAAACATGTGGGACAGATTCCGTAATCTTTGGGCACAGATTGCAATCTGTGTAAGATTGCACACTGTGGGAACAATTGCAAACTGTGGGACAGATTATCCAAAAACAGATATTTTAACTTCGTAGATATCTACACAGATAAAATACTTGTTTTGAAGATTTTGAAGAAAGTTAACAATAAATGAAAGAATAAAAATATTTTTAGGGTGCATTTTGGAAAGCCATGTGCCCCGCATCATATCACCTTTGAATACCGGTGGCCCCTGGCCTGTTCAATCTTGTTGAAAACATGACACTCTAAGTCCATGGATGTTTTATCCTGTTATCAATCTCAAATTATCATTTCTTCCTTGTCCATATTAGTCGCCAACCTCAATCGACGGTATGAACCTGGACAAACTGTACAGCAGTTTTCTTGCGTTAACTTGTTGGACAACACCCTTCTGAACACACATCTCACAAAGGTAGAAAAAAGGAGCATGGCAAAAAAGACATGCTATTTGCATAAAACATCTGTGCCATTTTTGCTATTATGTTGGTTATTCTACAATATATTAAAAGGGGACGACCGATTTAAGTAATAAGGTTTTCATCTTGATAAATGGTCTTCACCCCTAACCCCCCATCTGTAGAGGTTTGGCGCTGATAGTTCAACCGTTTTCCATTTGAGAGCTAAAAACATGGATTTTTTTTATTTTTTTTATTTTTTTTACAAAGAATATATTGGTAAAATGGTATACATTTTGCTCATACTTCCAAACCAAATATCCTTTAGCCCAAAGATTTCAACAGGGTAAATAAAAAATAGTAGCTTTCTCAAATACCAAAATGTGACCACTTCTGTATAATCTTGAGTTGGGGACGATACTATCTATCAGGCCACGGCCTTTAACTCTTGAGTCTAGGATCCGAGGTACTTGAGGTCGAACCGTTTAGTTGGTGTACCGTGTGTGTGCAGATAGGTTGATGATTCTCTTCCGCATCGACCGTCATGTATTTCATTCCGTCACTTTGTGGGCATTTAAATTTTGCTATTTATCTGCAGCATTCTCAGATGATGCTTTTTAGTAGATCTTGTGCAGCACATATCCCATCCCCTGTTAGAGCTCTGTAGTCAAGGTCTGTGGATGCGACTTGGGCGTCGAGAAGGCCTTGACCTCCTTTTTATGCTGCTGTCTACCTATTACCCATTGGAATGACCCCCTTTTTAAACTGTTCCATCACTCATTGACCCCCATTTTTCTTCTGCCCTCTTCCACTTTTAATCACAAGTGTGCATAAATTATCCACTTTTTAAGAATTTGAACACCCTCAATTCAAAATTTTCGCAGCCTACGTGCATACAGTTTTAACATTTTTATAATGTCTCATTCATGCAAACAGCACTTTATAATTTCAGGCAAATGGTGGCAATTTGAACTCTAAAAAAGAGCACTTCCTATTTGAACTTCAGGTTTAACCTCATTGGCCCCCCGTCTTAAAGTTTCATACTGGATGGTCCCATCTTTATTCACTTGTGTACCGAATGACCCCCGTATTTTGGATACATTTTACTGACGGACCTGGAAAGGTAAATCCCGGTGAGGCGTGAATATCCAGGTGGGGTTGAAGAGAGGCCGAAAAGGATCCTATTTTCACCTTGCCGAGGCCCATCGTCGCTGGGCGGGAAGACTTCATATTAACTCAGAGGTCAAATAAATGCAAACCACATATGTAAAAGTCGTCCAGTGCGAAACCCTCATATGTGCATTTTGGTCACATCGAGTTCGAGCTTGAATTTCATGCCAAATGATATTAAATCATATTGCACTTTATTCAGAATTGAGTAGATTATACCCTAAATATAATTTCGACAAGGAAACCCTTTCTTGTGCCTGGCCAATTACAGCAAATTATCATTTTGGTTCTCTCGAAAATGAGGTTTTGTCATGTACCCGTTGTAACTACAATGTGAGTTTTGCTTTTTAAAGTCAATGCACATATGAGGTTTTTCCCCACAGCGACGACATATCACCCAATCCCTGTCCTAGAGTGCCCCCCTCATTAGTTGACCAATGTGTTTAATAAAATACTGATAATAAGTTGCTAAATAAAGATCTCCCCATCCCACTTGCAGTCTACAATCATCTAGATGCAAAATATAATTTTGTGGTCGGGAAAACTGTGGCCATTTAGAATCATGACCATCACTTTTCCACTTTTAATATATCAATTGCCAGTGTCACACACCTTGAGCATAGCATCGCAAAGCTTTCAAATCACTAACAGAACAATGGACAATCTCCCTAAACATGCATTTATGAGCTATATACCTTTGTCGAATATGGGCGTATACAGCCCGTAAAGATAAATGCAATTACATGTCTTGCAGGCTTCCCTTTTTCTACCTTTTGATATTTTTTGGGAGGTCTTTTACTCTAGTTACGCTAGAAAACTTTCTGTAGTAAGTTTGGTCCAGGTGTAACCTAATATATTTTCATAGATTGAGTGGACTATATACCCAAATACTAAACACCCAAACATACGACCGTTTCTTATAATAAAGTCTCAGGGAACTGGGGTAGGGACAGTGTAAAATGATTCCCCCTCCCCCCATGATGAGGGGTGTTATTTTTGCCAAACACAAGCTTGGTGACTAGATAATTATACTTTTGAACTCCTAGGTATTGAAAACAGGTTTGGCCCAACTAAGTTTAATTTCAATACTGCTTGCTCCGAACCACGGTATTTACAATAGGGTAAATTCCTTTGAAAATGACGGCCATTGAAATCCAAGATGGTGCCAAAAGCTTTTCAAACAAATGCTGAACAATACTTTTTTCCGATACCTGGATATCTACTCTATTCAATGCACCAAAAAAGCATCCAAATCATAACGAACCCTTATTATCGAAAATCTCGAACGGGGACTGGGGTATAGACAGCAGCTTAACCATGGTTACCGCCACCCGCCCCCCCCCCCACCACCAAAGCGAGGGGTGTGCAAAGCACAAGCTTCTTTATACTAGGTTAATTATCATATTTTTGAACTCTCAGTAGTTAAACATAGGTGTTGGCCACCACGTTGACTTCCATGTTGCTCTGAACCCCCCGGGGGGGGGGGGGGGGTCTCAAAAGGTTGTTTGGGTACCCATGCCTCGTTCCAGGGTTTCTGAACGACCCACTACGGAACAATTTTCAGTTGAAATATAATACCCCTACGGGACCAGTACTTCGTTTCATTATACCCGTTTTCGGTGAAAATATACCCCTAACGGGACAATTTGCAGTAAAAATTATACCCCTAGCGGACTGCTTTCAATACGTGAATAAAAATAGCCTTTTAAAGAACCAATATCTGAAAAAATAAACACTTGTACTACTGTACGAAAATTTCACACTGCAAGGGTATTTTACGGACATGTTAAAGTTAATTTCCCATGTTTTTCAATGAGCCCGTCACAATCTTACCTTGGAATTTGATACCCTATCGGACTATAACTTGATTATGTGAATTTGATACCCCTGAGCGGTAGGCCCGCATTTGCAGCTAGTCCCCTTTTTTGGAACGAGCATGGTACCCGAACAAAACCCAAGAAAGCCCCCCCCCCCCCCACCCGGGCTCTGACCCAAAGTTATAATGCCACAATCATTAGAAATGGCGGCCAATTTGAACTCCAGAAGGCGACCAAGCGCTTTTCCATGAAAAAAATGCGGACAGGTACTTTTCTGATTCCTGGATGTCTACTTTATCCAATAGACACCAAAAAGCATCCTTAACAAAAATGCACAAGTGTGAACTCATACCTACCAGCCACACTATATTATTTACACTGATCCCAAGGACTGCATGGTCAGCCTTTTTTAATTGTGGTCCATCCAAAGCTAACTGAAAACTGAGCCCAACCATGGTAGATTAGTCATTCCATACCTCATACCGATGTGTTATGGTATGTATGTAATAGGTTGTTGTTGTTTTTTTGGCCATTCCATTTAGTGTTTCAGGACCCATGAAAAAAGTGCGAAAATGAGGTCTGCCCCCCCCCCCTCCCAATATTGCTAAATAAGATAGCGCACATCATTGTCAAAGCGGCATTATCTTTCTTGATGGGAAAGGGGTTTCAATATTTTTTAACCATTGAAGCATGTTATTATTATAAGTTTACACTAAAACCGACGTTTGGGACTTTATTTAATTTTTTTGAAAACAAGCAAAGGTAAACTTAGAGCATGTCGCTTTACAATGTATAACGTTTCATGTTTCACCGTTCGCATGAACTCAGAGGGCGTCCTTCACTTCTTTAACCGGCGATCTTGCGGTGGCGGCCAGCCTCTTCATTATAGCAATCAACCAAAAATCAAAAGAAATTACAGAAAGACGGATGGCAAACCACAAACCAACTTTGGGTGCTTCGCATGTGGGTCGTTCATGGGGTTTCCCGTGACCTACATACGACCTCGTCGTTATTAAACAAAAAAAATATCTGAATACCCTTCCAGTGGATTGATTCTTCAACTCCAACGGTTTTTAGAATAAGACCATATTCCTTGACACATACAAAAAACAATCAATTTTTGTCAAGATTTATTTTTTCGTTTCTAACCAATGGCGACGTCCTGAAATTGGGATTTCGTGGGCCGCCCTCCCCTGCCGGCGATGTCCCTTTAGCAATGCAATGTTTGCGTCGGCTCAACATTCACATTGGATTTTAGTAAAGCCGAGAAGGTTGAGAAAACTGTGAATCTTGATAAGTCCATTTGCCATTGTTCACAGAGGGATTCATTTCGGAGGTTTTTAAGGTAATTGTACACTGAATTCTATAACATGCATGACCGTATTTCCGATGGGCACATTACTAGATAGACCATTTTTGCCATGCCGCGGACTAAATGTCGCCTGCTTTTTTGCACTGATTTTTTTTCCTAACACCATATTCCTTTGGGGTGTATCCTATATAGATTTTTTGCAATGATTCAAATAGTTCTGATTTAATTTCTTTACATTTACTTAGTTATCATTGTACACATTCCCCGAAAGGTTGCGCATCATTGTTTTCAACTCAGCCATACCATTGACAAGACGATATCGGCCTTATCTTTTTATTTGCTTTTTGCCCAAAGTTAGGTGTTTGATTCAATGTTACTACCCATATTTTGTTACACTTGTATTAAATTTAAAGAAACTGAAACGCTATATCACAATATATTGCGTACAACAAGGTTATACACATTACATTTGTGTTCGTTTTTAAAAATATTTTAAAATCTTCACAACGTACCTATAATGTAAATAAATTCATGTAGTATGATCAACATATAATCTTTGAATCTACGAGCTCCGCGTATGCTTTTTAAATACGATTTTTTGCATTATAACAACCTTTTCCGAATGCGAAGTCAACGAGGGAACAAGTTTACCCTGTCAGAAATTTTTTTTGGCTCATCCATTATTATTACTGCCTTATGGCACGGTGTGCTATTGCGTAGTCTCAGTTAAATGTGGCCGTGCCATTGTCGACGTAGGGAAGCTAGTGCCGGTCCACACGTACAACGGCCTATAGGTCAGTAGTCATCGTTCTGTTTATCGTAGCAACGAGTTTTTTGATGGCCAATACAGCCTTGTTTGTTTTTGTCAGCTTGGTTATCTGTCCAATGCCACGCATCTTATGTCCGCTTTTATTTATTGGGATTATCATTTCGCTTCACATCACTGTCACCTTCGACCGAAGAGATTCACAATTTTCTTTGCCCCCCACCTCTCCCAATATAGTACTGGTCGGGATATGTTAATTTTAGTATCAGTGGCTTAACGGGCCTGCCCTTTTCTGAGGGGGCAAATTTCCCAGTCTTGGGAAGTTTTTTTCCCTCTCAGGGGGGTCCAAACGGCCAATTTTCCCGGTCAAGGGCTAAAACCTGCCATTAGCATGAATTTTTGCAAATTTTTTCCCGGCCAAAGTCGTCAGGGGGGGCAAACCGCCCCCTTCCCCCCCCCCCCCCACCGCCTTTACGCCACTGTTTAAGTATCTCATGGGAGGATATTGTGTGTGTGCGAAGTGTGGAGTTGGTAACATAAATAATAAAGTTTTCCATTATTAAGCATTATGTATTAGTATTAAGCTGAAACCTATTAAATATTCATATCTTATGTATTTTTGGATTGAGAAGCTCAACTTCATATATTCTAATTTACAGAACTTATACGACATTCATTTTAATCAGTTACTCTCTCAGCACTTCCTTGTTGGAGGCTCACGTAAAACCTCGTGTGAGTCCCAGCTGGCTACAATAAATTTAATTTAATCTTTTTACTCTCACAAGCACTTCCAAAGAGGTTCTATATATAGAGAGGCAAAACGTACCGTAATCTTTAGAAATTCACCGTCTCGCATGTTTTGCCGACCACAAAGAAAACAATAGAGTACCACAATAGAAAGCAATGGCTGCCTTCCGCTTCTTCCACATACTGTGGTGCCGCTTTGCATATCAACTAATCGGTAGTGATACACATTTAATGTATGTGTTAGAGGTGGCCAGGTGTCTTAATAGTGTCCCCTGGATCGTTGTGCTCAGATACTCTTTTTTCTCAGAATGCAATGCGCGCGTAGGTGAAAAGAGGATGTATTCATTGGAGGCGGTTTTTTAAAATCAAGACGACTGCTGTTCATTTCATTCGTTGTGTACCCATAGGGTAGGAAAAATTTTAACCACCCAATAGCACCCAACATACCAACAATGTATTTTGTCCGGTTGTTTGTATCGAATTGACATTAGTGTGTGATACAAGCACCCAAACTGCTAATTATTCCGTGCAATAATTCAAAATGTCAGCGCCCCAGCACGGGAACGACGTTTTTTGAATGCTTTTCATCATCACCCCCTTGGGCACTTCCCCTGTGAGAGGCTTACATACTACCCTTTTGTTAGTCCAAGCTGGCTACTAGCAAATATTTAATAATAATAATGTATATTTAATTATTTATTTTTTGGGGACCGTTTATTATGCTTATTATTTTGCTTAATGATTAGGTAGCTCTCGCCTTAATTGTCATATGCGTACTTCACCCATGCTTTTATTCAATTCTTGCTTATTTGCTTAATGCTTAGGTTGCTCGCCTTTGTTAATATTCGTAATTCACCCATGCTTTTATCTTTTGGCTTGCTTATTTGTTTTGCTAATTTTAGGTAGGATTCTCCTACAATGTAGTGGGGGGTTCTTCCATAGTTACGTTTGCTTGTTGCTTAATTATTTGCTTGCCTCAGTTCTTAGGACGCTCCTTATGATTCGGTCTGCGTAAGGTCACCAGCCGCGAGCCTATGATAGATTTTTTACGTTTGCTATATACTGCTATATATATATATATAGGCCTATATAGCTTTGCTGAAGCCTTAAGCGTTCCTGGAAATTATGGAATGCCAAATCATTACAGTACATGTACTCCAGATTTTAAATGCTCAATAAATGTTTGATCCTTAATGGCTGACAAAATAGCATAAAGGTGTGCCTGCATGTTATTTCTGTGTACGGGCAAACACAAAGGGAGAACTTCCAGTTTTCGATCCAATAGGAATTAGTAGAAATTTCAAAATGTGTACCAAAGAAAGTAATTCTCAAACTTTTCATCAGGATGGGTTTACTTTGATTAGAAAGACTACGCATCGGTGCAAAATCAGGGCTTCCGATTTTTTATAGGGGATACCACGTATGGAAAATATGAAACAGCGATAAAAAGCGTCACTAAATTAAATGTAGTGTTCTTAACAAGTTAAATGCTAACGTTGTGAAATCTACACGGATCTTTTAGTAATTACTTGATACGCCACCAGAAACCAAAAATAAAAATAAGTGCTCAATTTGTAAATCAAAAGTAGTTTTAAAATAGTTGTCCATTATACCCCGTTTATTAAACTTGATTTTAATTATAACAAATGGGAAACGTTACACTGATTATCGAAAGATTGCAATTAATTGGCGAGAAAAGTAGGTCTACTCTAAATGTAAAAAGAGTGAAAGTCGCGCTAAAAGAGCTTTCATTGAGTGAAAATCCACGGTAGTGAAATTTCACTTATGGGCAGTCAGACAGCCTCTTTCCGGGAGTGACTTTCACTTTTAACATAGAGTATTAGAAAATCAAACATTATAAATATCCCTACACTTAAGGGGTTTGGGTCCCGATGTCCACTTTTGAGTAAAAAAACCATTACAAAATACACAAAATTAAACTACATAAGTCTCTGGAAAAATCCATTTTTCGAAAAAAAAAAGGGTTATAGCTAAATATTTAGCCATAATTTGTTTGTGTTGTAATATCAGTTACACACTATATACAAGCTTTTAACAAAACAAAAAAACTAATGGGCGTCAACGAAGTCCCTGTGAGAAATTCATACGACATCACTATTTTGTCTGAAAAAATGAACCCTTCCAGTGAATGTCACATCTTATAGTCAGTATCTCTCCACACAGTAACGATAAAGGAACGCAAAAGAGCCAGGAATTGGATAGCGGCTTTTTACTCGCCGATTTCGTGCGGTTTTTTTAATGCCAAAGGCATCGGCCCTCAAATTGGTGTGATTTTAACAAAGATGGACACCAGCAAGCAGGACCTTTAAAAGAGCCATGCCTCAGCAATTAAATTCAGAATTATAACATCAATGCTGAGCAGAAAGAAAGGCCAACATCATACCACGCCATAAAGCCTATGATCGTATCAAAACTGTAGGTCCGATGTAGCATTTGAGCAGTATGAAAATCAAAAATCAATATTCATCAAAATTTGTGCTATTTTAAAAGCTGGTCAGCGGCAAGCAATAAGACCATTGAATTAGAACTAGCAATAATTAAATTATACCAAAACATGTCAATGATGAGCAGGAAAAAGGTCAAAACATACCAACGCCATTATAAGCCTATGGTAGTATCAAACATTCAATATCGATTTAGAATGAGCAGAAAAGGCAAAATCATTACCACGCAATGACCGGCCGATGGTATATCAAACCATGCCAAGATCAGAATTAGCATTTAAGTAGATGATATAAAATCATTTATCGTTCACAATTTGTGCTATTTTATTTTAACATTTAATATATATCAGCACTTAATTCATATCAATTTACATGATGACCAGCAAGGCAAAACATCATAGCACGAGGCATTAAATCAAAGTACTAGCCACATTTGTAATATAATTTAGCACAAATCCTTCACAAGGCAAGAGATATGAATAACACTTGGTTATTGATAATTAAGTGCAATTCCTAATTCACAATCAGAATATGAGGTGATTACACAATTGTAATTACTATTTAGCTACCTAAATTCCACCGGAAAAAAGTATAAGACCGTCGTTAGCGAAAGTCCACAGCAGATACAGAGTGGAAGTGGGATGGAAGAGTGTATAACTTGACATAATTTTACCACGTAATGGAGTGGATTAATGGGACATGGTAAGAAAGATGAAAGCGAGCAGAAGAAAACAGGAGAGATGAGAGAAAAAATGCATCCATCCAAACAAGTTACCTAGAAAAGGTAACTTGCTAACCCCCCCCCCCCCCATATTTTTTACCCCCCCCCACCCCCCCCGCGGCGGAGGAACGGAGGAACCGGAAAGGTATTCACAAAGAAGTGTATGCAGAGATTTGTAGAGTTGATGGCAAAATTAGCGAAGCGCATTTCAAAATGCTGGCGAAATGAAAGTTGCACCCATCTTAAACTGGGACGGGGGTGGGGGGGGGGGCGGGGGGGGGGGGGGGACGAGGGGGGGAGAAAGGGAAATTCCCCCAGTTCCCCCCCACAACCCCCAAAAACCAAAACAACCCACACACACACCCAAATTGGAATAGTCAGCTGGTTGGAGAGGCTTGAGGGGGGCATAGTCACGCTTGTTGTAGCGGCGACAATGTTATTGACCACCATAGCAGAGTAAAACCAAAACTTATACTACAACAAGGGTTTGGAGAAGAAAAACATGTGCACTGTTTATCGCGAGACTACGAAAAAAAACCACAAAACCCTTAAAATGACAAAATACGGGGAAAAAGTGGAAACGAGACCTGGCTATGAAGACCAACACTTCAAGGCTAGGGGAAAAAGGGTATTCACTAAAAGGCGATTTAAAGGCGCTTGTGTGAGCGCCTCTGGGACCCAGAATTAACGGAAGTAGTGTAAAATGTTGATATATTCACATTATCGCCCTTGAAATTTCAACTTCCAACTCCCATCTTTGCAAAAAAATATAAACCAAAAAAAAAATATCGTATTATTGGAAACCAATAGTCGTGAATAGGGCCTTGCAATATCATTAGCGCTTACAAAACAAAAACCGCAAGTTCTTTCACACAATATGTAATGGTAAGGTATGCAGGTTGGCAGGCCTCATAAAAGCGGACGAAACAAGATACACAAAAAACGAAACACCATCTTTAAGCGAAAATAGCGCCCTGGCCAACTCTCCCGCAATGCCCTTGAGAACCCACCTGACATTTGACAACCGAATAAAAATGGCCATTCGGAAGGGGGCGTAATAAAGTAAAATAAAATTGGTAAATGCACTAGCCCGGAATACACCCAATTTGCAAACCTCAGTACCATGAATGAAAAAATGAGAATGTCTTGTGAATGACCTCAGGGTCCTCAAAAAAGAAATGAGACCCAAGATTACAGGTGATTGACTGGAGGCCTATATGGTGGAAGCGACAGCATGAAAATGCGTT
>JAMKCH010044793.1:0-13627 GCA_023653785.1 Ophioderma brevispina | reverse complement strand
CATATATTTCATTCACCACTGCACAATGTCATGAAATATCATTTTCAAATCTCTAGCTTGTGAAGGACCTTATCTGTATAGGTTTATGAGAGTGCATAAAAAAGCTTAAATTCAACTAACTGCTTTATGAACTTTGTTAGTAAAAACTTACTTTTGGTATATCGAAACTCCTGAAGTTTTATGCCCAATAGGCGTTTATGATATCAGGTCAAATTTGTGGAAAATATCGAATGCATTGGTATAATGGTTTTGACCGTTATAAAGAAAAAGGAAATATAAAAAATTCCTTTTTTTTCAAAAAAATGCTGAAAAAAAACACTTTGTTCACCTAATTTTCTACCCTTAACATCCTTAACTATACCAAATTTGGTTTATAATTTTTAAGAAAAATTTATTGGCTTTAAATGACGTAACCGGCACTATTTTTGAAGGTTTGTAATCGAAAGTTATGCAAAAAAATGCTTTTTTAGGTTAAAAAAAAGGCGACCATTTGGACGCCATCTTGGATTTGATTTTTCGCAAGAGGCTTATTAATCCAAAATCACTTTTCATACCCCCCCAAAACTATACACTAGCATTGTATGGGATCTCAAACATTTTAGAGCAGAGGTTGTAAGGTCAAACCTTTTTAAGCGAGACACGGAGTGATGGCTCCTGGACTATATGTCATGAAAAATAGGTAAGAGATTGTAGTTCCCAAAAGGAATTCATGGATACAAGTTGCCATGTAAAAGGTTTCTTGTCATTCCAAATCTCAAATCTGACAGGTGGGGAAAGGTTACCGATCCTGCAGTGCGAATCTTCCAAATAGACGTTGGCGTACCTATTGAAACTCCCCTAGATATCATTTATCAGTCACGGAAGGGTTTCCACTTTGATGTTTGGTGAATTGCGTGTAAAAATGGTTGATTAATTTGATATGCCATGCTAATGGGGGCAAAGTTAAGAAGATGCACCACTTAAACACTGCCCTTTTGAAGTAGGCATTTTCAAATGTCACTTGCATGTTGGGGGGAACCAGGTAAAGTACGAAAAAGTTAACTTGATGAAATCAGTGTATTAAGGGGCATGGTTAATATCCCAGGGAGGAGGAAGAAAAATGAACAGTGTGTGTAATTTTGTGAATGGACAATCAGCACATATCGGAGCAGGTTAGGGATTGTAGTGACTTGGTGCGGTTTTTTTTGAAATTTGACCTCCTCAATTAGGCTTGTTCTATTTAAAACAATGCATACTTTTCCCTGTGGAATTTACAGGAATGGTTGCGATTTCAAAATAGAATCTCTCATAGTGATTTTATGGAAAGTAATATTCGCATCTGACAGAAAAATCATTAAATAGATTAAATTTCACATTGCGTTTAATTATGTAATTCTTTTGAATACTGAATTGTAGTCTGGAGATGGCAAATCATTTTATGCAAGCAAAAAGGTCATGCATACAGTAGTTGTCACTCAGCTACAATTTTTTTTTCAGATCTCATACATCTCAGGGCTTGAGATGACCGTCCAACGCCCATAGGATCCTGTAGGTCATTTTGAAAGCCAACTCAAAAACCAATGACCTAGGACTAGGCTTGTTTGGGATCATTTGATATGCATTGTTTCATTGCTGATTCCAGATATGATCTTGAAAATGCATTTAATTTTTGCAAAGGGGGGGTGGCAAAATTGTGAACCGGAGTAGATCAATGGGAAATCAAACTTTCACTCATATCTCTCAGTCAGAGATCATTATATCCTGAATGCATGTTGTGATGATTCAAATTGCAATTACATACAACTAATGTGTTGCAACACATGTGACACATAATTTGCAACTGGAACTTAATTCATCGTCATGGCACAGTCACACCACAATTGGCGATGCATAAACAAGTGAGAATTGGTTGATATGAGTTAAAAAAGCCTGGCTTCCATTACCTGGGCTACAGGGACTAGGGTTGCTCAGAGTTTAAACTGTTTCAATCCTCTAAACAATTAAAATAGTTTTTAATTGTTTGACCATATTTGGGAATTCGGCAACTGAAAAATAAGATCCGAAATAGCCTGCCTTCTTAAGTCCAGTGGCTTTGAGATCTCATCTCAAAACCTAGACCTCTGAATAAGGCCAAATTACCATTAAACTTCAGTTCACCATTGCAGAGTTGTGATACTTGTGGGAAATATCACGTCGATCGGGGGGTGTCCTAAAAATCATGGAAAGCACAACATTCCTGTCCTTGACAAACTGGGTGAACGAACTTAGCCACTACATGAAATTCTTTGATTTTTCCTTCCCTTTACACTTAAATCATTTTATTTGAGGACAAATACTTTCTGTACGAGGTGTATGTAAACAGGGTTAGTAGAAAGGTATGAAGACCAAAGAATGCATAAAACTCGAATAACAAGTCATTTTTGTGGTAACGAAAGAGTAATCACATTAGAGAACACTGCAGTAACCTCATCGTCTTTTAATGATTTAGGGACACCCGCGCGATCAGCAGATATTATCACCAAGACATCACAAATGTAAGGGTCAAACGGATTAAAATGGTAATTTTGGCTTATCCTCTATACAGACTCTATCAGGGTTGTGTGGCTTAAACACAACTACTAGATCATTGTTCTACTTTATAGACACTTAATTGTTATGATTTTTAACATAGATTCAGCAAAAACATCACAAGATTGGACCTCAAAATACTAAGTGTAAGGGTGTGGTTTTAGAGGGAAGGAAAATCTGAGGGAAATTACCAGTGTATGCTTTGTGACAGGAAGTATTTGGAAAAGTGAATATAATTTCATGATTAGTAGATTCAATAATTATCCTTATATATTTCCTTATATTTGTTTGAAATGCTACTGGTAACAGTTTCTATATGTCAGGAATGATTGGCCGTTCAATTTGAAGTTTAAACATGCCATTTATTATTTTTAGATATTGCCGTATAGTAACAAAACAGCAAATTATATTTCCATGGTATCTCTGCAATAATTTAAAACTCAATTGCTTACATTGAAGAAAATCATCATCTCACATTTGGTTGAAGTTTTTTATACTCTATGTATTTATCAAATATGTATTCAGCTATTGATTTTTACTCCCTGCCGTTAAAATTGGAACAATGACAAGGGATGAATTCAGTATTCTGCCACCACATCCTTCAACATGCAGCATTTTATTCTGTTGAGGCTGCCGAATTCATGGGGTGGTAGCACAATAAAATATTCTTTCCCAATGACAATACTTGTGAAGAGCAAAGATTGTTGTAGTTTGAATTCAATTTTGGACAAATTTGCCAGCATACACTGTTTCAAATGCATAAACCAGTATGTAAAAGAATTTCTATTACTGGTATACACAATGCCGACTAATTCAATTCTTTTATGAAAAGATAAAAAATTGAATGCTTATTGTAGTTTAGCGAATGCAGTTAAGGCCCTTGCACCTGTTGCAATTTTTGGATGGGGAGTATATAATTTTTTTAAATCATTTTCAAAGCATTTCTTGATAAATATTTACCTATATAGCAAAGGTACAAGGCTAATTAACAATTGGATTTTACAAAATTGTAATTGACAAATAACACAATTCAGTTTTGGACAACCAGTTTAAATAAATTTGGTGCTCTCACTTTTCTCATAACATTAATATGGTTTCATTAACTCATCTCATTTCTTTTGCTTTCTGCTACCATACATTCGCTGCTGTGCTCTCATTACAGGACGAAGTAAGTACTTGGATAATTAACATTTTATTGCATTGTTGGCCATA
Source organism: Ophioderma brevispina (assembly GCA_023653785.1). Classification (NCBI taxonomy): domain Eukaryota; kingdom Metazoa; phylum Echinodermata; class Ophiuroidea; order Amphilepidida; family Ophiodermatidae; genus Ophioderma; species Ophioderma brevispina. The sequence continues at coordinate 9,868 of JAMKCH010044793.1, read as the reverse complement.
AGAGGTGGTGTAGTGTTCCCACAATGCACTTCTTCCAATACATTTTTTTTTTCACTGGATGTCACATGAGTTTATAGTGGCAAAAAGCACTTAAATTATAAAATTGGGATGAGTTCGGTTCATTTAGATTCTTTGTCACTGTAAACTCACATGACAGCCAGTGCAAAACTTGTATAGGAAGAAATGCATTGTGGGAAGAACACTCTGCCTCCTTGTTGTATGTCTTCATAATAACTTGCAGGTGTAAAATTTTATCAATATACCTCTCAGCTCTTGCCAGTTAATGGTGTCATCAGACACTTATGGTTGATTTTCTCATTAGATCATTTTCAAATGAATGCATACGTTAATATATCAAAATAGGTTTACATACCATCATACTGTGCTATTTACAAACAAAATCAATAAAAAGTGTCATTAGAATTTGGCAATAACAAGTTCTCTCTCATGTCCTGTGTTTAATTAAATTAATGACTGCCATAACTGTGACAGTTGAACGGGATCTAATCATCGCTGATGGTTGAACTAGATTTGATCAACCCTGAACTAGATCTGAACTGCTCGCATTTCATGTTAGTCATTACATTATTTTGATTGTTGAGCCAGAAAACAATGCTCGCTCAATGATAATTAATGCAATTCAAGAAGGTGGAAAAAACATGACCCGAACTGATTCACTTGATCAATTTTGGCAATTAGGAAAATTGAATTGTTAGCATTATTACTATAACTGCCTTTTTGCTCTGTTTTTTTAATCATTTTTAGCCAAAATAGCCAAAAATGACTGCAGTGTTCATAAATGTTGCTCAAATTTGTTAAATTGTATGGTGGTTCATTTTAGGTTCTTTAGAATGCATTTTGACCATAGTCAAAATAGAATTCATTTTTTTTCCTTTTGCCATTGACACTTAACATGATCTGAAAATTATAGACCCATTTACAAGGGGTTATCATGAATTGTTTTCAATTTTTACCTTGCATGGCATATACTGACCCTCTCCATATTTTAAAACCACTAAACTAAATGACTAAATGTGGAATTTTCCCATTTAACACCCCTCCCTAATATTATTAGGTGGTTCTAAATCTAAAAGAATATGGATATCTTATGTTTTCTACTGCTTTGGTCATCTTAATTTTATCTCAATTTCATTATTGTGGATATTTGCCTGAGTGTATCAGATGGGGTCACAATTTGGGCAATTTAGGTCAGAGGGAAAACAAGGATCCAAAATATTTCCCCAGAATTCAAACAATCTTTATGAGAGGTGTAAATTGAGTACAGGTCTACTGTAATTGATCAATATTAAATATTTGCGTATGTTATAAAGAGGTTATCTTCTATGCATCCATGAAAATCTGGAGAGGGGGGGGAAGAAGATGGATGGAGAGAGGAGGGTCGGGAAGGAGGGAGGAAAGGAGAGAGACTGGGAGAGAGGGGAAGTAGGGAGAGAGGAGAGAGTGAGAAAGACCCAAGCCCTTGTTAACCACAACTTCTGAACTCTCTTTATGCTGAGCAGAATGTTTAAAAACATTAACATTATACTTTTGCTCTGAGCAAAACGTCTGACACCTTGTTTCTTTTCAGGTGTATGATAGTCATGGTGAAGAAATCAAGTGTAAAGAAAGGAGTTATTTATGCTCAATGATCTGCTGGTGTGTGCTACGTCGTGTCCAAGATGAGGATACTATAATTAAATGTTCATAGGAAAATAGCATTTTTTACAGCGCGTATGAATGCAAACTGCAAATGGGCAAACAATCTTGAAAATCAAACCATTGCAATGGAATTCTTCAAGGGTATTATTACGGCAGATGCCAGAAAGAAAGTATTTACCCACGGGTGTAGAGTGTTTGTGGACAGACTTCTGCGGCAAAGATTATCTAAATTAGTACATGTGAGAAACTAACGTTATCAATCGCCCCATAGAGAAGCGTGTTTGTAAATGGGAATTCATTCAAATATATCCAAAAAACGAAGGGGTTCTAGATCGGGATTATATATTTTTGTATCAGAGTGCCAGAAATTTTGTTCTCTTATGAGAACACCCCTCAACTGGGTCTGAACTATAGAAACCTTTGAGAAAAATACACAATTTCTATCGGGAGTTTTTTTAAGCACAATCTCCAAATGGGCTCTGGATGCCACCAAACAGTCCCCATGGGGCTACGGTCACTAGTGGACGGGCTAATTTAGTGCAAGATCATACTTTCGCCCCTCCCCTTCTGGTATGGTCTCAAATTAAAGGGATATGCAGTGATGATGCTAAAGCCCGAAAAATCAGGAAAACATCTAATAAAAATTCAATGTATTATATCGTGTTGATGGACATGGATGACTAAACAAAACCTGCAAGTGGTTGTGCTGAAATGCCACATATTAAAGACAAAACAGTACATCTTATCGTGTTTAAAAAAATTGGTATAATCAGCCGAGTGAGAAAAATATTTTTCGTAAAATTCAAACATCCAGACAAAAATAAAGTAACAATAGAATGTTGATAGATTCCGTGTACGTGCAAAAACTGAATAGTCCCCAAAGGACAGGACGATTGCTGAAAAACGTGAATCTTCCGATGCGGGTTGTTGGTGTTTTAGAATGGACACTTCCGTGCCCATGTGATCGATTCGGAGATCTGAACAAATTAGTTAGTTGTGCATGGGAATATGTGTACGCCTGGACTATCAGACACGCTGACAATGACTGGCGAGTTTCAATGTGGTATTTAGACTGATGAAATGGGTACGATGATTGTTTCAGGGGGTAGGACAACGATCTGGCGATTTGGTCATTGGGGGGATTTCCAAACGGTTAATTTGTGGAATTGTACGTGCATTTACTATTGCAGTCTCGGGCCAGAGAAATTTAAAAAATCATCTCTTAAACCTTTGTTCAAAAGATCTTAGTAATATCATGATAAATAAGAAAAAATTATTGACTACAAAATCGTCGGGGTTTAGTGGATTAACCCCGCTGTGCAAAATAGTGTAATTTCCAATAAAACGGTCATTTAGGGAATTAAAGATTCGTGACCAGGCCCAGTCTTTAGTCAAGTCTGTGTGCACCGGTTCGATATGCGTAAGAGCGCCCTTCTACCGTTAAGTTTTTGAAACAGATTTAGCACCAGGAGTTGATGCCGTTTTGATTTTGCTGTTGCTGTTAGGGTGGAATGTCCTACCCCCCCGGATTGTTTCATTTGGGTCATTAGCGAGTGGAATTCGCAGCCAGTTAGTTTCCATTGTAACTTTTATCGCTATTTGTGCAGCCAAGAAATTACATTTTTGCCTGAGCCGCCCATGAGGATATACAAATGGATAACAGTGAAAATTGTGGTTATTTGCCGTCAAGAACTGATCAAAATTATCGCTTCTTGGTAACACGTACAACGAAACGCGGTGTTTATACAAGAAATCCAAAGATGTAACCCCCAGTCATGGCGGGATTGGTGATGAGTGCGCCGCCCACGGCGTAAGGGCGATAATAGTCGCCGTCGGATTCCGTGTATACTTCATGTTTTTGAAACTACTTGGTTTTTCCCCCTTCATATGTAGTTTTTCAAATGAATTGTACCACACCTTATCCCTGATTTATATAAGCTACAAAAAAATATAATAAATTGAAAAAAAATATATATATATATTTCTCGCATTTTCACTGCTTATCTCTGTACTGTTACAACTTCAGAATTCATTTGTGTTATAATTGAAACCACTTAAAAAAAATGAATGGGCATTGGTGGTGCTTGCCTTGTATTTTATTTTCGTTCGTTTGCAAGAACTTTTAAAAAGTTACAAAAATGATCAGTGTTTTCTGTTTTTTCTTTCCACTTGATATCCATGATACAGAACAGTACCCCTATTTCACTTATGATTCCTTCCACAGGTTCTCTCCTCAACCCCAGGTAGGGTATATGCCAAAGTACCGCACAAGTGTGAGCGTAACCATTGGTACAAGTGGATGTTGTAGAACCATCGGTTGAAGGTGGAGATGTTAAATCAAGGAAAGAACCTGGAAAATTAACTATCACACTCCTTGCCCTGCACTGCCCAGCCTATGGAAGAACAAGGTACAGGAGTGGTGATACTGTTGATGGATCTAGTAGACCCTATACTACAGTATAAAATAGGCAGAAACATTCATCTGTTTTGTTTAGAGTCTCAGTCCATTGAATCCTCCTGTCGTTTGTTAGATTTTTTTTTTCTCCCCCAAGTAAAACAGAAAATTTCTAATTTAGAAGAGATATAAATTTTACCGGAGTTACTTTCATAGGAATCTACACTGTTCTAAATAAAATAAGGGTCAAAAGTAAAGCAGATGTGCCAAAGTTGATTGTGACTCCATGAACCTGTTATTAGCCTTTTGTTTCTTGTCACTTGGATTCTGTCAGTTTCTAAGCCAATAGACATATGAAAAGTGCTTAAAATATTGCAGAACAACCTTTATACCATTACCCTTACTAAAAATGTTTGTATGACCTGAGATGGTCAAAATTATTCACAAAAATACTTCTTACCCATATTTTTGAATGGTGTATTATCACAAAGTTGAATTGTATTTATTTTCCATGCATTCCTTAGACTATCTGTTCAATATTGTTTTGTGAGGGAAGCTGAGGATTATATACCAAAGATTAACCACATTTAAACATCTTTCATATATTGATGATTGGCCACCATATGTTAAGACAAAATAACAGTGTCATATGGGGTGGTCAGGTTTTGAGGTAAAAGATCATCAAGAGGTCACTGTTAAAAAATGCTGTAATTTTTTTTAGTATAGATTAAAGGTTCAACACAACTTCATCTATTTGTGATGACAAAAAAATCATGTTCCACAAAAAATGTCCAGTTTATCAAAAGTCCTGCTTAGCTATTGCACCATTGATGCTTTTTCAATGACCATTTGCAGCTTGTATGTGTTATTTCTACAACCATTCAGAGAGTTATTTCTACAACCATTCAGAGAGTTAATATTCCATTCCATATTGTGCATGATTTACTACAGAGTATCAGTATGGAGGCTCAACAAGGAAATTATACCAGCAGAGAAACGACTATCTACATGACTTAGCAGTTGTGAGACAAATTGGCGCTTTGTATTCCACACTCAAGGTAAAGATCTATTACGTCTGCCTGTACTTAACAGTTTTAGAGTCAAAAGATCAAAATGCATGTACCTGAGTGTATACATGACCAAATTTGGACTATACATGAACACCTCGGGATGATGGGGTTTGCCCAGTAGAGTGTATAACTTTTTGTATGTGTGAAGCACATGCCCCAATATTGCAACACCAGCTAAAAAACAAAGAATTTTTGTTGAAAATTACTCGGTGCCATCAGGCTAATTCTTAATTTAAGCACTGAGAAACTTCAAGAGTTAAAAGAAAAATTTAGAGGTGTGCCACCTTAAATGAGAAACTTGAATTAAAACAGAAATTTAAGGGTGTGTCACCTTCACAGAGAAACTTGAATTCAAAAAAAAAATTTAGATGTGCGCCACCTTCACTGAGAAACTTCAAGAATTAAAAATGAAGCTATGCATGGAAGAATGGTTGCTAAACTTCTCCTAATTCATTATTAATCCACAAGATTTAAATCACATAAACCTCTTTCTGGTGACATCATTTGCAGAATCGATACGGGGCTCTTGGGCATGACGACATCAATGACTGGATAGAGGTCATACAGAGTTTCATCCAGAAGAAAGGTCAGGAAATCAAACAAGCAGATTTTAGCAAGATACAGCTATCACTGCCTTCATGTGAACTGTGAGTACATAAGACATAGATCCTGCAAACTGTTAAAATGTATTTGTTTATCTTATTTTTTTGGACTATTTTCTTGATAGTAAACCAAGAAAGCATCTACATGAAGTTTTCTTCCATTGGGGTCCTTAATAGCTGCGAGACAAATTATGACAGCCAGGGGTGGTGTGTGGGTAAACACCCTACTCTTTTTTGAAACTGACTGTGATATACATGAACCTGTATTACTCTCTGTACATGGGACTGACTGCTTTACATCCCCTCTGAAGGACAAGGTGCTTTTCATGGTTTGCCCAATTTCAAATGAATCATGTGAAGAGTGGAATAAGAATATAGAGATGCCAACCCTCCCTGATTCTCAGGGAGGCTCCTTGAAATTATTTTTTGTACATTCTTACAAACAAATTTGACAACCACCATGATTGAAGAAGTTTTTGTATGTAATTCTGAAGACCTTCCTGATTTATGCGCGAAAACATCCCCGTTTGTTGAACATAAATTTTGGCATCTCTGCATGACTTGTCAGTTGTTCTCTTAGATCGAAACCAATTAAATCTAGAATTATACTTGGCAAGTCATTGATCCTGCCAGGATTCGAACCAGGGACCCTTTGCTTCAGAGACCACTTTAACCACTAGACTACACTGTACCACATGTACAATGTGCAAACATTTCAATATTATGTAAACTCTCAATACATGAGAATACTATGTGAGTGAGATGTGGATTTCATGAACTGTAATGTTAAGTGCATTATCCTCAGGAGTCGTTTAAACTCATCAGTCAGTTGATAAATATTCAGATAAAGAATATTGACTTTATGGGTTTGAAACCATAACTATACAAATCTGCTCAAAATACAATCTTGTTCAAATACAGAATGTTAGTTTGACAATATTAAAAAGACTCTTAAAAAGGCTTCTTCACTTTGGCAGGATGTAGTTAAAACAGAGAGGGAATTTAATTTGAAACTCATACATTTATTACTTTACATAGGTGTGGTTAAACGTAGTTAAAGAGCTACCACTAGTATAGCTTAATCACTGTTGAGTATGCCTCTAGAGTGTAGTCCTCGACGTATGCAAATAATGTCTAGATAATCATTATTTATTTTCCACCAGGGAGGAACGAGTGACGCTTGTCTTTGATGCAGTAGTAAGTCCAAAGATTAATTTGGACTGGATCACTGCTTAGAAACAGCGAAGCTGGGTCTTGGTAAGTTTCTATGTAAAAGAGTTATTAAACATATCAAATAGCAAAGATTCAAGATTCAATGTATTATTAGCTAATTAACTTTCTATGGATAACATGCTTTCGCGCACCTACTAAAACCTTGTCCACTCTTTTTCATCGCGTCGTAATGCAAGAAGGTCGTAAGGCAATAGCTGCCATGTGATACATTGTGTGTGACAGTATGTAGGATGACTTGTAAGATATTTGATTCAAGTCAGTGGCTCTTGAAATGGTCCTTAGGTGACAAAGACCCATTCAAAAAGCCAGACCAAGACTTTGAGCATAATACTTGGTTGTGGGAAGTTCTGCAAATGGAGTGCTATTGATGGTTGGGTCTAGATCAGTTAGCATCAAATGCTTGGCAACAACTCACGGAGAGGAGAGGAGAGAGAGTTTAAAGAAATCACATGCCACATTTTGGTACTTTTATCTGCAAATTAGATGTAGAAGAAAACTGGAAAACTTGTAGGAGATAGCAACGTGATCAGAAAACCAATTCAGGACAAAATATGGCCGCAGAGTGGGAATTGAACTCAGGCTTATTGCTGAAAAGCAAGGGAGTTAGCACTCTACAAACTCAACCTCTCTTGATCATAGCACTGCTGTAACATTACAGAACTGATTTCTTTCAAGTTTTTTATAGAGCCACATTAAATGACCTGGGTGGTATGCCCCAGAAGAAAGTGACTCAGTCCATGCAGAAAATGAACTTTGGTGTGACACTCTAATGAAGGCATTGCTATGGTCACAACCAAGAATTCCTCTTAAGGTAAGAAAAACATGAATCAATTCTTAAGTCATGTTGTATAGTCAGGGCGCCAAGCAATGTAGAAAAGTAGGGAGGGTACCTCGAAAGAACTTTTTTGCCGACTAACATTAACTGGGTGATTGAAAACCCAGGATTACGAATACAGAGGTAGTAAAATTCGCAGGGATTGCAAAAAAATGATATTGCGCAATTTTAAAGATGCGTCATAAAATTTTGGGGGGGAAAAGTCTGAAATTTTACTATTTTATTTTCTGCTTATTTGGATAGTCTTCCACAAGCTTCCTATTTAACTTTACTTGGAAGCTATATGATATATACGTTTTGTGTGTAGAGAAAAATAAAAACATTAAAAAAAAACTTTTAATTCATTTTTTCTATTGGGGACAGTGTACAAAATAGAGTGTCAATTGCAAATTTCTCAAAACGCTATTTCTCTGTTTATCGAGAGGTCTAAAAATACGTACTATTTTCTCTGGTAGCAAATGTTAATCGGAATTTATCACATTGTAACACTTCTCATATTACATTTGGATGTTGGTCTGAGTAAGGAAAAGGTATGTTTGATTTCAAAGTATGGACACTCAGTCGTCTATGGCCAAAATTTGATGACGTCATCACAATTGCATCCACAGGTAAAATATATGGATTTTAAAAAAAAATATTTATATGATACTTTGTATTAATATCTTTAAGACAATGCATTTTAGAACCAATATGAATTAATTTGCCATGATCGCGAAAGAAAATAAATCTGCATTGATGTCTGTACAAAATTGCAACTTCAAACTCATTTTTCTCGAATTGTCTTTTACAAGTTTTTAGTTCACAAGTTGTATACTTTCACTAGTGTTCTGGAATCTGTGAATATTATACAAGGGATTGGACATGAGATTGGAACTTTGGAAGGCTTGTTTATACTTTGAGGTAAAGATAAGTAACTTATGATGTACATCCTTACATTAAGACGCACCTCTGTGTTTTATGCATAATATCTGAGGCAGGCAGGACACTACAACAGAAACATACACACTACGACAATACTTTGAGTTGGTAAAATATTCACATTTGGGTTGAAACTCCAACAAATTGCAGTTTTTTTTAACCACAACGCATTGCTATAAGGGGGTCCCAAAATTATAGTAAGATTCCGAAGTATTTTATCAGCGGATAGATACTTAATTACATATATCCAAAATGCACCCATTTTTAACACCTTTCAACATTGTTGGTAATAATTCTCGTTCTACGTGGCTTTCTACGCGCCTAATATGCACATATTAAGATAATTTCCATAATTATTAATTTCCAGGCCTTAATTTGTATTAGATTTGCATTAAATCCAAAATGACAGGCAAGCAATGTAGTTTTGGCATGTATCCTGGTTTTGAACATTGGTACAACATTGGATTATTTTGGTATGTGACAGCCATTTTCAATTTCATAGGATAGGCTTTAACATAAGACTGTTGGTTGCCTCATAGATGGTAATTTTTACAGATGTATGATGGGGGGGAACTTCCAATCAGATCAGGATCAGGATGATAGACCCCCTTTTTCAACCGGCTTGCCCAACTGCCACCCCCTTAAGTTATGTGCTGGACGTGTTACCCCATGACGTCCATTTCTTACTTACTGCTGTCATTCAGCGGAGTCACCTTTTCCTTTTTTTTTTTCCCAGCTACCAAATGACCACTTTTTATATCAAAAGTCATTGTACCCAAAAGACCCACTTTTAGTAAGTGTCATGTTGGATTTTACTTCGAATTCAGTCAAATCGGATTATCCATCCTTCCCATTGGCCAGCACATTGACTATACTTTTTTTTTTGTAAATTATACAACTATATTAAGAGTACAGCTTTTGCTTGATTCAAATACCAGGTGACAAGGGTGTTTTTGCAGTTTGAACTTCTTTTGCAGTTTTATGTAAATGTTTTAAATGACCCGCTTTTGCCAATTTTCACCCCAATGGACCAAAATACAGTTTGTTATCAATGGTTCCCTTTTTGTCTCGCCTGAACTTTGTTCGGCAGAGAATTAGTAATCACTTGTCTGTCTGTCTGGTCTTGTCTGTCTGTCTGTCGTCTGTCTGTTGTCTG
>JAMKCH010044792.1:0-16351 GCA_023653785.1 Ophioderma brevispina | reverse complement strand
ATAAATGTTGATTATGCTGATGTAACGCATGGTACAAACAGTTTGAAATGGCACCTTCTGTGGTGCTATTTTTAATAATCCAATCTTGTCTGAGTTGTAGACATACCTGTTATTTCTAAACCTATCACTAATATTGAATTTGGGCTAACAAATAATGTAACAATAAAAAATGTACGCCAGTTTTGTGTCTATACCTTATCAACCACATGTCACGCTGTTCGCAACTCAAGTTGTGTAACAGAAAGGTCAAATTTTCATATCCATTAATTGCTCTTGCAGTGTTGTACATGTCAAGTCTGCCTTCGTACACTGTCCCTGCATCCATTGGTATCTACTCTACAATCTGATATTGCACGATACTCTTCACCAGTAAGTGAGTTTAGGTGGAAGGGTCAGTCCATCTTCCCTTTGTGCATTGGATGTTTCAAAGTCCATCCAAAGTCTGCTGGATTTATAGCAATACCAGTGCTTTGATAATTGTTTGACCCCCTCCATGACCCTGCCTGTATCCTACTCTACTATGCTAGCACGTGCATCCTTGTGTTCGGGGAATGTTTCATTTCTATGCCTTTTCTGAGATCATAAAACTATGCCTTTTACTATTAATATCACACTCTTCCTTCAAGCAGTTCTCACTTTGTGGTGGGATGCTGTTGGCAGAAACCATACTAAATTCTCCAGAGATGCTAAGCTGACATGGAGTTGGTACAGACTGAAAATCGAACGCCTTGACCACCGAATTTCAGTCCTTATTGAAGGTCTACAGATCCATATACTTTTAAATCATCATTTAAAATGTTTTCAATAGCATTATTACAATGGTAATTCATGGCAAGATGCATGGAGGATGCTCAATGAATCAGTAAGGCTGACAGGATTGTTGGGATAGACTCGGAACAGTGGTCCTTCCACTGTGGCCTCCAATGTTGGTACTCCTTTTATGTGCAATGCAAACATTTTATTATGATGTTAATTTCATCGTAAATGCTGATGATTCAGCTTTCTGTGATTTTAATCCAAAGATTGCAGGTGATTGTGAACATGCTCTTCCAAAACTTTCAGCTGTAATATTCGATTAAACACTGGATGTCGAAAACATGCAGATGATCAATAAAAGACTAATTTAATGGTCGCGTTGCCACGCCCGTATTTTGAAAAATCTGCTCCATACGGTTAGATCTGGGTGACACCTGCATCTCGTGTGTAAAGAACCTTGTGGTTATGTTTGTTTTCGACCCATGAGTTTATGTCCATGATGAGCTATCTGTAAAGTGTAAATTACCATATTCGTTACCATATTCCCGTATTTATGGCGTAACTTTTGGTTATGCACTTTTGATGCTTGCAAAAACGCTGTACGATCTTTGGTCTTGTCCCGAATTGACTATGTCAACTTATTACAATATGGCGCCACTGAATAGTCGCAAAAAGCTCCACTCTTGCAAAATCAAGCTGCGCGCTCAGTGTTCGCATGCGGTTGTGACAAGAGTTCGTCACAACTTTTGATCACTCTTCAGTGGTTGGTAGAATGTGTTTTGGATGGTAATTATGATGGTACAAGACGACGGCTACGGACTACTTCTGATGTTACACGGCTATTTGTTATTCCTCATAACCAGCCGTAGATTTGGCGACATATCAATTTAACGTAATGGTCTAGGCTGTGGAACAGCTTCCTGGTACTATTAGAGAGGCTCTTCCACTAGTGAACTTTAAACCCGGCTCCTGAAAACATACTTATTTTCCCGATTTTAAATTTTGTTAACTTTGGATTATTGTTAGTTTTCCTTATTATGCTGTATATCATTGTTGGTAGATAATTTCGTATTATTAATATTTGGGTGTAAGTCGCCATATAATTGCAGTTACTAATATATTATTTTTATATACAATTTCTGTTTAGCGTTTGACCATAGAGGCCTATTTAAATAAACCCATAATACACTTTACTATGCTAGTGTATTCGGTTTAGGATTGTTGTAACAGTCGATCGCCCGCCTCTTTCACCAATTCCACCTCCTATACATCTAAATCGGATTTCTTCCATAAATCTAGCTTTGCCGACAAGGATTTGCATCGTGTTTTGTAACAGCCTTTGTTGCTCCATCACGTGCGCCCCTCGCACTTCGGGGACTATCGCGCTTTATAAGAATGTACTATTATGCTAATATTAATCCTCATTGGAGTAACATAATACTTCATCCTCTTATTGCATAACTTGGTTTATTTGGCCTGACAACCAAAATCATTCACTATAATTATTTTGAACAAGATATTTGCGCGCAATTGGCGGCCATATTGTAATCAAATGCTTGCACAACATATTCTTAAAAAAGTAATATCATATTTGGATTCTTGACCCTAAACTTAGGACTACGCACAAAAATCAAGTTCGCATCATTATTTTGTGGGCAATTTTGGTACTAAAAATCATCAATTTCAGTGTACATGACGCCCTATTGGAAAACAAAGTGACTGACACGAGATCTTTAAAAAGTAGTGTCATATTTAGATTCCTTGCACCCTGAGTACAGGTATAGGCACACTACAAGCTCATGTCATATATGAGGTATTGACACTACGAATGGCGGCCATTTTGAAAAATAGCCCCTTGGCCGCCACATTTCACTCCAGCTTGGGTCCCGTTTTGAAATAATCAGTTATGTCTATATTACGTTGTGCCAAGGTTTATTTCTATCACAAAGTGCACGATTTTTTGCTAATCCTCTAGACTATATTTTTAATATGCATGTGATATCAGCTTTCTGTGAGTTAACCAAGAATTGCAGGTGATTGTGGAACATGCTCTTCAAAACTTTCAGCTGTTATATTCGATATAAACACTGCGGATGTCGAGGAAACCTGCAATGAATCAATAAAAGACATAATATAGTCGTTGCCACGCCCTGTATTTTGAAAAATCTGCTCCAATCCGGTTAGATCTGGGTGACACCTGCATCTATGTGTGTAAAGAACATTGTGGTTATGTTTGATTCGATCCATGAGTATTATGTCCAATCAAGATTGGAGCTATCGTAAGAGTGTAAATTACCATATCGTAACATATTCGGAATTTAAGGCGTACTCGTTGGTTTATCACTTTTGCTGCTAGCAACCACGCTGTACGATCTTTGGTCTTGTCCCGAATTGGACTATGTCAACTATTAAACAATATGGCGCCACTGAAATAGATCTCAAAAACTCAGCGCTTGCAAAATAAAAGCTGCGCGCTCAGTGTTCGCATGCGGTGTGAAAAGAGTTAGTCCACAACTTTTTTTGATCATCTCTTCATGGTTGTATTAATGTGTTGGATGGTAATTATGATGGTACAAGACGAAGGCTACGGGACTACTTCTGATGTTACACGGCTTGTTATTCCTCATAACAGCGTAGATTGGTGACAGATCATTTTACGTAATTGGTCCTAGGATGTGGGACAGGGCTTCCTGGGTATATATTAGAGAGGCATCTTCACTAGTGACTTTAACGGTCCTGAAAACATCCTTATGCCCGATGTTAAAATGTGTTAACTTTGGATTGTTAGTTTTCCTTATTATGCTGTGAGTGTACATGTTTGTATATAATTTCGTATTTTAAGTATTGTGGTAAGTCGCCAATAATGCAGTACTAATATTATATTTTTATATACAAATTTCGTTGATATTTTGCCATAGAGGCTATTTTAATAACAATAATTACACTTTACTAATGCTAGTGTATTAGGTGGTAGGATTGTTGTAACAGCCCCTCGATCCACCCGCCCAACAGCTCCCTCACCAATGCCACCCTCCTATACATCTAAAATCGGATTTCTTCCATAAATCTAGCTTTGCCGTACAGGGATTTGCTCTTGTTTTGTAACAGGGGGGGGGCCTTGGTGCTCTCACGGGCGCCCTGGCACTTCGGTGGATAATGTCGCGCTTTATAAGAATGTAATAGTATGCTAAATATTAATAATTTGGAGAAAAATATACTACATTAATTATTATTGTCATAATTGTTTATTGCCCTGGACAACCAAATCAATCACTATAATTATTTTGAACCAAAGATATTGAGCGCAAATGGCGGCCATATTGTAATCAAATGGCTGCACAACATACTTATTAAACCGTAATATACTCATTGGATTCTTGACCCGAAAACTTGGAAGGTCACAAAAATCAAGTTACGATCATTATTTTGTGCAATGTTGTACTAGAAAATCATCCATTTCCCGTGTACATTGACGCATATGGAAAACAAAGTGCTGAAGACGGAGATCTTAACAAAGTAGTGTCATATTTAGATTCATTGCCCAGGAATACAGGTATAGGCACAAGATCAAGCTCATGTCAGTATTAATAGGGATTGAAAACTAAGATATGGCGGGCCATTTGAAAAATGGCCACTATGGCCGCCACAGGTCAAATCCAGCTGGGGTCCCGTTTTGAAATAATCAGTTATAGTCTATTTAAGTGTGTGCCAAGTGTTATATTTCTAATACAAAAAGGCACGACTTTTTTGCTATCCCTCTAGACTATATTTTGTATATGCATGTGTATATAGTTTTTGGGCAGAAAAAACTTATATGTGCATTTGAACTTTTGAATCAAAAGCTCATATGTGAAAGTGAGCCCCATTTTTTAAAACCGCCTATGTGCAAAATTAATACAATTTCTCATACGAACTGTCTGCAAACAGAAAAATGTTACAATAAACATTGCGGTGTGTTTTTTGGCTACAGCAAAATCTATTTTAAAGAAAAGTAATGCCTTAGTTTAAATCACTTAGGAGCTTAGGATTTCAAGGTCATATGTGTATGAAAGCCTTAGTCATAAGCTCATAAGGTGGGGAGGTCCTCCTATAGCATCCTACATAAACCCAAAAATGCTTTTCGGTATTGACATAATTATTCAAACGAGCTTCCTTAAATCTGCAAATAATTCACAGAGAGGAAGTCTTAGCTTGTTTTATCATATGTCTGTGCGGACCCAACCCCATAACCTCTATAGCTACTTATTTCATATTTTTGTCCTCAAACTATTACCAGGTCAGGCATTTCCATTTTCCTGATATTAATTGCATATTAGTGACCTAATTTGCATAATTTGTGGGTCGAAAGATAATACATTATAAGGTAGATGATATTATGATGTGCCCTCCACCATATATCCCTAACCTCCTTAACTGCATTTAAAGGCACTTTTGAAAAAAAAATCCGGACCGATCCCTGCCTTGTTTTATAGGAAAATTGTTCCTAGACTAACAAAAAATAAACGCTACTTCCCTTTTTTTGTCGATATCGGCCATATTTTCCTCTATGGAGGTCAGGGATATAAAGGCTTGTAGCTAGGCTCTTGGTGACATATATTTGATCTCGTTGCAGATTTTTATGGACAAAATATAAGTGTTTTATTATTATAAGATTTAGTGTAGATTCTATGTGAAGTGATCCTTTATCGAATGGGAAATGTTGATAGCTAACACATTTTTGCGGCGATCGCAAAGTAGACCAGAGTCGTGGTTCTAAGAAAACCCTCGTTATTTTTCAATCCAGAATGCTTTTTTTTATTCACGGTGTTTTTATTCTCTAAGAAACAATGCATGTGAGAATGAGCCAGATAGAGGAGGGAGAAGAAGGAAGATGCGGGAAGAGGGAAGGAATACGAGAGAAACTATAGAAACGAGTGATGCAGAGATATAACGAGCCGATATGGAAAGAGCACTATAAAGGACACACGCACACACACACGCACACACACACGCAGACAATACGAATACAAAGAGAATAAAAAACGTCTTGCATTCAGCAGCACGGTTGATACCTAGTTTATTTTACAATTGATGACTCTGATGAAATCAAAGATGCCCTCCGATATTTGGAATTTTATGTTGATTAAACTAAAACTGCCTATACAATGAAGGTTATGATTTGACTTAGATGATCCCTGATCCCTTTGAATATGGACCTTTAAGATAATTGGCATCCAACTATCCCCCAGTTTAATGAATACACTTTTGACTGACTTGATCTTGGTTTCAGGAATCGCATGCATTATAATTGCAATAAAGCATAAGGATATGTGTAACGGATGCTAATGCTTAATAGTAGGGTAATATTTTTTTAAAATTAAGACTTAAACTCCTATAACCATGTAACGAAATGAAAAGCTGCAGGAGATATGCGGCCTAGCGCAATGCAAACATAATAAACCGTGACCTTGTAGGGAGGCTATGGTCTGTTGGAGTGCTGAAAATACGTGGAACAAAAGTATATCGGCGTGTTTTCGATCAGTATTGTGCCCCAAAGTGCGATAATTGTGGAAAGTGTTCAAGATATACATTTTGTGGCCTAGGTTTGACTCTTTCATTTAAAATCTTGCTTGTGAAAACAACTTGCAAAACTGGCTGAGATAGACACGCCTGAAAGACGGAAAATCAAAAACAAAAGTGTGCAGTTTTTGGAGTTTCAATGGGCATTGAAGTGTACTGTGAAACGAACACCTGGCCACAATGCAAGATTGAAGTAGGCTGTCCCACTCATTTCAGTCGGGAAAACCTCTTGTTCAAAATCAATATCGGCCTTTTTTGTACCACACAGTGATCATTGAAAAAAAATCCAAAAACTGCAACTTTTAGTTTGTGGGTTTTACGTCTTTCAGGCGTTCTATCTCAGACTTGTTTTTGCACGTTTTTTGACAAGCTGAGTTGTAAATAAAAGAGCAAAAGACAAGGCAACAAAAATGGACATTCAAAAACTTTCAAAGTTATCGGACTTTGGCACAAATGATCGAAAAAACATGCCGAGATACTTTTTGTGCCAACCGTATATTATGTGTGCAGTATAGAATGGAGACAGAACACAGCACACTGACGCTTGTAATTAATGGACAATGGCAACATTGCAACACGTTATAGTGTCTTTATAAAAACAGTCAGAAAATATATATCAAAGTAACGATGGGAGAAAGGGTGGACCAGTCAAAAGGGAAGAGGGAAAAGTTATATATAGCAATTTGTTACCACCAGTACACTGGGGTGAAAAAATTGAAAACGTTCCCCTTTTTTTTCAAGTTGGTTTCTCCATGTAGGTGGACCTTTAATAGCGTTTTGACACAAAGTAAACTCTATGGCAATTACTGTCGGAAGTATAACGCTTTATACAGCCCCTCAATGGGCGCCATGAACTATTTCACATAGGCTGTGATTTTATTTCCGTTATGAAAACAAAAGCTGGAGGACCGCCCTGTTGAACATTTGCTCCGCTCTGCTGGGCCGAAATACCTGGCTATGCCGAACGCCCGGTCCTTTCCGGCAGATGACCTTGCCATACGCAGTGCATTGCCGAACGCCGGCGTTTCGGCAATTATTCATGCCGGAAAATGCGGATAAGTCATAACCCTGCCGCACGGCAAGATTAACGTTGCCGAAACAATGGGTTATCCCAGTTAGTTCGGCACAGAGGGGTCCCTTATTACATACCGCGTGCGGGTTGTTGGGATGTAAACTAAGTGCTTAATTGGCTGGAAAGGACACAGGATGACACGAAATAGGTGATCAGTTGACTCAGCTCGTACGACAGGCTAAGATAGCTTTAAAGTAATAATTTTAGGGCCACCCGTTCTATTTAAAGGGAGGGGTCGAGGATTGAAAAGACGTGGTTTGGAAAATTGCATAACCCAAATGTACAGGTACATAGGCCCTATTGCATTAGAAAACCACACACCCATCCCCACACACAAAGTAGGGGTACATCTGAATGATACTGAATAATATAATTTAACATGACCCCCTTCCATCAGAAAAAAATAAAATCATATAACCCTTATTTTTCAAGTAGAAACCGGGGTAGTAGAAAATGCCAATAGGTCCTATTAACCAAACCCTAACCTAATTCTTAACCCTAATCTTAACCAAAGGTGCTATAGGGCCCTATAACCCCAACTCTTAACCCTAACCGGGTTGCAACCAGCCTAATCAATAAAGGGGACCTTGCAAAGGGAGCCATATGTAGTATACATTGTTACGAATTCGGCAAACCTTGTAAACGAAACGTGGGAATTCCTTCTTATGGGTTTTATGTGGGTGCTTTTGGCGTAACAAGATGTATCTACGTCTACTATTAAATAAGGATTGTTCCTAAATGCCAAAAGTCTGATTTTTGTTAATGAGTTTCATGTAGAAATGTCCATAAAATCACGAAAAATGGGTAAACATGCGCTCTACACATCAACAGCACGTTATTTTCCACTTCCCTTCTCTCTGGCCGAATGCCGGGTACGTCGCAGTTCTGAGAGGAGGGGAACTTCGGCGTCGGGTATTTCGGCACCGGGGTTCGGCACAAACACAATTGCACAATATCGAATATAAATAACGCATGCAAGCTTGCATTTATTTAGTGGGTGTTGTTTATTTCCGTTTTGAAAACCATAGTTAAAGTCAATAAATTATAAAAATCCGGATATGCGTCACCACAAACTCATGGTATTAGTTCACGAAGTGAAGAAATGCTTAATACTTAAATTAAGCGCTTCTTACTGAGTGCTTATTTTTAACGCGACGAAATTTAGCGGCTCACGGGTTGTCCGTCACTTGCCTACAGTACGGACTCAATATTTTCGTTTTAGGCAAATGAAAAAAGTCACACATGAAAACGGGAAAAACTTTAAAAGAAATGCGCATGTTAAAGGAATGCAAAAAAAGTAGCAACATAATGAACTTCAATCATGACAGGGATATGTTGTATTTTAGAGAGAGAGAGAGAGAGATTTGGCCAGCAATTCCTTAAATATAGTGTAACCTTCTTTGTACAAATAGGAAAAAAAGATTTGATATACAATCGTTGTGACATATAGAGGACAGTGATAATTTCTTTAATGATGTAATAGGTACTCCAATAATAAAACGTTATCATACTTTTGTAATGCGATTGCAACCAGATTTAGTTGAATGTGATACGAATATGGAACTCATCAAGGGCACCGTTTTGACTAAGCTATCAAAGAGTGATTGCAAACAGGATTGTTCTTTGTATAGCTTTTAGGGGAAAAAAAAAAGCCGAAGAAGAGACGATGGGTAGGTTCAAGAGTGGACTACCACAAGGGAGGGTGCTCGCACCTATCCTGTTTAAAAGGTGCAAACGAGAGATTTTTGAGGCACCCAAATATGTGTCATAATAGTATTTGTATATATAGATAGACACTCAATACATTTCTTACCTTGTATTTGCTACGCCATGTAGTAAACGAGAGAAAAAGGCGATTTGATTGGCTTTAATATTTCAATATAAAAAATAGCTGAATTTGTAGTTTTGTTGACTCCTATACGAAATTAGGAAATTCAAAAATGCCTCAGCTTAATCCTTCTGATGGGGATATTTTGGTATGGAAAGCTTTACATCAAGGCAAAAATCAGTACTTTCGATTTTTTAGGGACACCTGATATATATATAACCGGACCTAGGGTGCAGGACCTGGCGTTTATTCGATGCAGACGATCTTGGAATCAACGCCCAAGATGCAGGACTCTGGAGGCAATGTGATAACACTGTCCACCCCGGAACGCCATATAAAGGACACACATCAAGAAGCGAAGAGTAAGGATTCGCACGCAATAACATCTGGAACAAAACTCATTGGAACAATATGATGGGGTGCTCATCCACATACCCTAAAGATCGATCGGTATTTTGCCCGGTCTACTCATGTTACAGGAGTATGCATGCCCTGATGCCAAGACGCTTGATCACTGTTAAATGTCCTGCTAGCTTATCACAGGATGTCTTCATCTAACTCCAACGGAAAACTTAAACATCCTAGCAGGAATTGCTCTACAAGACATCCGTCGAGAGAGATAGAGTCTTAAGCAAAGTTCCAACCCCTTGAAGCAGTCTCTAATGAGTTTAAGAGAGTACCTTGTGGAAATAAGACTGCATCAATGCAAACAAGTAACATCTATGGTATTGAACATGGTGAATATATTCCACCTGGAGCTGACTCCTCATGGAGTCATGCTGTAATACCGCTGAAACAGATTGAGATACCGGAATTGGCCGATCTTAAAAAGCTCTTGCAGAAGTGGGGGGACTGGAAGCAGATCAGGAACACTACCTGTGTTGTTGAACAGCTCCACAAAATAGGTAAAATTTGGTCTGCCCACTGTTAGAGCAACAACTGACACAGACAAGCCATGCTGAAGTCAGGGAAGCAAATAGACGTGCACCACATGTATCTGGCTGATCACAATTGAGAACCACTGGTTTGGACATGATAAAAGAACTCACAAGAGTAGGTTATGGATAAAAATGGCAACTTTGGACCATGTTTCTATCCACATTTGAAATTCTCAAACACAAGAATATCGCAAAGTACAGGTTAATTTCGTTCGCGAAACTCAATCGTAAGTCTACGTGCATACTATGCATGCTTAAGTGGACCGATTTGTCCAACACGCAGTGATACTAGTATAAAAGGGTCTATTATGTAGGGACATACGCATGAGTTTAGTATACACGTAGGGTTACTTATGAGTTTCGCGAACGGACCCCAGAATGTTTCAGTTAATATCAATAAGTAAAGTCTGCATGCCCCGCAGAGATGCTCAATAGTCGGTTAGCTGAAAATGGGTCAATCGAGTGACAATAGGGAGGGCGGAGTAAATTGTTGTACAATTGCGATGTAATTTGCGAAATCATAACAATCTGCAATGTAATCGTGAATTACATCACTAGCCATTTTCGAAATTTCAAAGTTTTACCATTTTCATTCGAACGCCCGTTTTTAGCATTCGGTTTCTGAAGCCTTAAAGGTTCGCTATCCCGAAAAATAGGATTTGGCTATTCCTAATATTAAAAAGGGTTCACCTTTCCGAATTTTAAAGCATTTGCGATTCCGATAAAAAAAAGGGGCGTTATACCGATATTAAAAAAAATTCAGAAAAAAAAGGTTAGCTATTCCGATTTTTTTTAAAGAAAAAACAGATTTGAAGAAAGCATTTGATAAATCCAAGTGTATGGTTTCCAGGGTTAGGGTTTGGTGTTAAGGTAGGGATTATGGTTATGGGGGGTCCGCCCGCTATTCAAAAGGTTCGCTATCATAAGGTTCGCATTCATAAAATGCAATATGTTCTATATTCATTAATTTGCAAAAAGAGTTCGCTATTCAGAATAGAAAAAGGTTCGCTATTCAAAAATAAAAAATTTCTTTTTAACATTATTTATAATGAGAAAAGGTTCGCTATTCATAATTACACATAGGTTCACTATGCATAATACGAAAAAGGTTCGCTTTCATAAAACAAGAAATAAGGTTCGCTATTCATAAACTAAAAAGAGGTTCGCTATTCATAATAAGAAATAAGGTTTGCTATTCATAAAAATAAAAAAGGGTCCGGATTCATAATAAGAAATAGTTCACCTATCTAATAAAAACAATAAAGGTTCGCTATTCATAAAATAAATAAAGGTTCGCTATCATAATAAAAAATTACGGGTCGGTATTCCAGACATAACAAATTAAGCGATTCATAATAAAAAATAAAGGTTTGCTATTCATAACATTATAAAAGTTAGCTATTCATAATAAGACATAAGTTCACTATTCATAATAAAAAATAAGGTTGTATGCATTAAAATCAATAAAGGTTCGGTATTCTAATAAGAAATAAGGTTCGCTATCATAAATAAAAATAAAGGTTCGCTATCATAAAATACAAAAAGGTTCGCTATTAAAAAAATAAAAAAAGTAAAAAAAAACTCTATGATTAATTTTAATTTACATATTCATAAAATAATAAAGGGTCGTATAACATAAAAAAATAAAGATTCGCTATTCATAATAAGAAATACGGGTCGCTATCATAATAAGAAATAAGTTCGTATTCATACGAAGAAATAAGGTTCTCGCGATTCATAATATGAAAGTAAGGTTCGCTATTCATAATACGAAAATACGGTTCGCTATTCATAATAAGAAATAAGTTGTTCCTGCTATCATAATTACGACATAGGGTTTCGCTTATCATAAAAAAAAATAAAGGCTCACTATTCAGTAAAATATAAAAAGTTTCGCTATTCATCAAAATAAAGGTGCGCTATTCATAAAAATAAAAAATGATCGCTATTTATAATAAAAAAATAAAGGTTTGTATTTCAAAAAAATGTTCAAACTCCAGGCCATATGCCAAATCGGTACCATAATTTACTTAAGAAGAGCGAGGCATCCTTGGATCACCAAGGGATCCGCGTCGGCCGGACCTTAAAACTTTGGAAACCGATCCGGGGGTGGGGAATAAAAAGAAATCGTAGAATTGGTTCTGAACAGTTTTTTTTTTTAAGAATGAAAAATTAGAAATTATTGCGGACGTACTCCCTCCAGGGGGAAGGAAAATGTATCACATGACGACTTTGTTTTCTCGGTCGGGACGTTCTGTAAAAGTTTAAAACGTAATTGATAGCATTGAAGGGGTAACATTATATTGGCCAACTTTATTTGAAAACGACCCGTGGTCGGCCAAGGCCATGGTTAAAGAGACATGAGGAGATTTCAAGAAAGAAGGCGCCATTTTTTTTAACCCTGGTTTTGTTATTTGCGAATGCGTACCAATGATGAGATCACACCGGAAGTGAAATAAGCCGAATACACCGTCTTTATGTACTAAGATGACGCTTTAGTAATTTCTGTCGTGAACGACAGAAATTCAAAAGCAGGGTTTCTATAGGGCGATTACGATAGCAGGTTGCAAGTTCAAAACAAGGTTTGCGGTTTCTTTTGTTACTTTTTGTCAAAAAAACTTCGAAACGTTCTTGTAGGTGGTCTACGACCGATACAGTGCAATTTGGGAGAAATTCTTATCCTCAAAAAAAATCTGTCACCTTTAAGGGCTCACACCTGGGGAAAATTATAAAAATCAGTAATATAGAGAAAAGCACAACACGAAACGTGATGTTTCGGTGTGTGAGATTGAAAAAGGAACAAATTTTTGAACCGGAATTGTTAATAACAAAAAGATAATTTTTTATTAATAAAGAATTTTTAAAAATATTTTTTGTTGATTTTAAGGCTTATATGACCTAAAATTTGAGTTTACTATATCAAATAGCTCGGCGGCGACAGGGGGGGGGGGGGGGCAAGGGGGGGGGACGTTCGCCCCTCGCGATGTAAAAATTCAAGAAAAACAGGCGGTTTAAGGCAATAAATGGTGTAAATTTTTTTTTGTGTTTACCTACAATGTTGCTCATAAAGTTGAATTATTTTTTCAAGACCATCTTAAAACGTATTTCTTTTTGAACGCCTCAGTAATCAGTAATCATATTAGAATGATTACATAATGAGTCCCCACTACCCATGTGAAGTGAATCCATGGCCAATTGTGAATTTACGAAGCAATGCCTTTGTGAGCTATAAAAGGCCAGACGTCTGTATTGTTCATTTCCCTGTTCCAAAGGCCTGTGAAACCATTTTCGGATGCAAGACAACGCCACGCCGCACAGGGCCGCTGGGGTGAGACAATTTCTTGAGAGAGAGGGGTGGAGCAGATACGGTGTTTCGAAACATCAGACCTCGAAACAATATACCTCACACCCGAAGTAAATTATTCCGGGGTCTGATGTTTCGAGGTCTGAGGTCTGTGGTTCGAGGTCTGGTCTTTCGAAACACCCCGAGCAGATACAAAGGCCTGCTTGCTATCCTGATATAAAACCTAAAGACCACCAAAAAGTAACGCAGCATGTCTAAAACCCCCATAAGTTCAAACCATGGTCTATGCACGAAAGCATTAAATGATACAATATCTGTTTTTTTTGGCAAATTTGGCACGTTCTGCTCAATTGTGATCAATATAGCCAACACAATGTCCATTTTACGAAATGTGTCACATTTTCAAAGTTGGCATATGAAGAACATTATACAAGGTTACAATACACAACCCTGCATTAAGTGACACACACTTCACGGAAGAATGTGGTCTTTATGAATGGCAATCAATATGGATTATACCGTTATTGTAACTTTTAAAAAAGGGGAGATTGTTCTTATAATGGGATTGTGTGGCAAATTGATCGCAATAGGCAAGAAGGATATCAAAATTTAACGGAAGAAAAGAAAACTATTGATATAATTAATGTTCGTGCAAAGACCAATAGTTGTAAAATGGGATATTTAGACATGCTGCGTACTTTTTTTTTGGGGTCTTTATCTCATTATGCCGGGATGGCTTCGACGAGCCATAATGAGAGGGACCATCTTTCTCAAACTCTATAAGAGTTAGCTCAGGCTCTGACCGATTAGTCTGCCCATTGACATCATTAAAAAACCAACCCTGTGGACAGTATGCGCGACGTCTTGACGCACTGATTCATGCCAGGGGTAACCATAGGGTAGACATAATTGATATAGTGACTGATGACATTCAAACAGTACTATTGAACATTAGCCAATGGAAACCCAAAAATGTGTTCTCTGTAAAATGACTGATGTGACAAAAATTGTAACAAAATCCTTAATCTGCTGTCAAATACCCTTTCCTTCAGGCTACGGACACCGTTCGTAAAGGGTTAATGTGGACTAAGTTTTTTTCGGAAGAGACTGATGATCAATGATCCAATCAGTAGTTGTGGCGATAACCCTCTCATAACTAACTCACACTGTAAGAATCATTCCATAAAAAGTGGTCAACATATTTTTTACCAATTATGCTGTTATGAGCAACAGTTGTTATCGAGGTAATCGTGTAATGTTTCGCTCCTCCGATAGATTTTAACCCTGGCGCCGCCCCTGTAAGCCAGGCACCAAAACTACCAATCAGCCTATATATTATGTTGGGAAATAACTTGTCAAACCCATTCTCAGGCGTTTTTTCCCGTACAAGATGTCCTGAATATTTTTTGTTCAGATTTTAGTTTATGATTGGTAACTCTGTTTTTCTTTTGACTCCAATCATACTCCTGCATAAGCCTCGCTACACTATAGAGAAATCAATCTCCATTATGGAATACGTGAAGTGAAAAGTGAATATTGGGTTGTTTGTAACGTGTAATATGAAATATTTTGGGTTTGGATACAAAATAAGAGAAAAATTTATAAAAATAATGGAAAAAGGTGGTATCCAAAACATACAAAAGATTAAGAGTCCGACTCGAAATGCAATCTAAAGTGCGAGATTAACGAGGTGAGTCGGAGATTAAAGGGACATTTCGTGATCACAGCCTCGTCCCCCCGACTTACCTAAAAAAGTGGAGATTTTAGTATAATACACACTGGAAAAAAAATTCTCTAAAATTTTTAAGGAAAAATCGGAATCCATTTGCCAACAAAACTTGGTAAACAATAATTATACTGTAAAAAATTAATAAAATTAAAAAACCCCCTTAAAAACTTAATATTGGGGAGTTAGGAGGAAAGATTGGAATGGTAGAGAGAAAAAATAATCACTGACGAACACCCTTAACTTAGTTAGGCCTTGTTTAAATTCTTAAAATTAAAACGGAGGACAAATATAAATTTTGATTACAATCTTTATCTAGATTCAAGATTCAAGATTCAAGATTCATGTATTCAGCCATAACATATCGTGCGTTGACAGGAATGTTTGAAATGTATAATACAGTATATATATACACTACATAATAAATGAAGTATCAATTAGAACTGTACTAAGATGAGCAGGCGGAAATATGATATGATAGGACCAGTAATGGAACAACCCGATAGGGCTTTAGTTATTAGGCCCTGTAATCCTAAGTAAAATATACTCAAAATTACAATCATTTACCATAATGACACAAGTAAGGGAAGATATTACCTAGGTAAATAACATAACAAGAAAACAAACAATAGATTAATCTAACCATACACTTAACGGGATACATGATACGGGAATTGGACAAGAAAGAAAGACTTGTCAACATATCTTGCTGAAGGTATGTAATACTATTGCATTAATGAGGAGGAAAGCAGAGTTGAAGAGGTAGAGATGACGAAAAAAAAAGTAAGGAGTGGAGGGATGAAATGAGAGTGAAGAATAAAGTGAGGAGAGAAATAAGGACTTGGGGAATAATTTAATAAGAATTGTACGGGTTGATGAAATGTTTTTCAGTTGAGCTTTGAAGGTTGTTTATGTTGTAATTGTTTGTCTTGATGGATTATGGGAGTCATTCCAAAGTTTTGCGCCGTGATACTGAATTAATTAAGTGCCTTTCAGAGGTAGATTTTGGGAGGGGAGAAGATGAGTTTGTCAGCTCGGTTGGTTATAGTGTGGAATTTGTTGTTTGTGGTAATAAAGTAATTCCGAAGTCGGAGGTAAAATGATGTTGTGATAGTGAAACAATGAGAGCGCTGTTTTGAAGTTGGGTGAGGTGAGGTGCTCTAATTTA
>JAMKCH010044791.1:0-12806 GCA_023653785.1 Ophioderma brevispina | reverse complement strand
TCTGTGCCAAGGTCGTAGTTTTGCAAATTGACCTCTAGATTATATTTGACCTTTTTGGGTCAACTCTAAAGACCTGATAACAAACGTCAGAATGTCTTCTGCCCCCTACTTTCATGCTAAATATAGACCATAGCCCCCCCCCCCCAAACATCCCCACCCTTGGAAGCGACGCGGTGTGTGTAGCGGCTAGGTGTGTAGATCCCCCCTTTCCTTGTCACCCAAACACCCCTATTTTTTTTTTTTTTGTAATTTCACCCAATGACCCCATTGTGAAAATTTTTACCACTGTCATCCAAAGACCCTATTTTGGAGAAAAATAAAATCTCACCCCCAAAGACCCAAAGACCACACTACACCTCCATATCCATTCTCATATGTGAGGGCACCCCCCCCCCCTCCACCGTGTCAAGCCCATCGTCAAAGTATAACGAATTGAATAGCCGGACAGACAGGCAAGATTCGTTTTTGTACTATAAGATATTATAGGATTTCGATACGAGCAATGATTAAATTGTCTTCATCAAGCTTCATTTAAAGGTGTTGTTCCGATCGTATGTGGTATTGTGTTCTCTACTTGATATGAGAGCTGGCACTTGCAAGTCCACCACATCCGTAACCAGTGGGAAAACAAAATTTTGCGGTTTTGATGTAGACGCGCTAATGCATAGTGCAAACGCCCTTTCAATACTGTGCTAATATTGAGGTTAACCACTAAACGGGGTTTTTGTTTTATATCTTAGGAATGAAATGGATTGAGGGTCAAATTTCAGGACGACAATGAGACAAAACATACGGCCGTTCAGCTGATGATCAAAATCGCTACTACCTTCGGGTAAATCCGGGGGGTCCAAAAGACGATCGAACACGCACTTAAGATGCATGAGGCGCAGGTTTTGAAATGCAAATAAACTTAGAATGGAGACTTTTCATATTAGTGACAACTAGCAAAAAATAACAATGATTTCTAGACCTATAGTAATATGAGCACAATACATGTCCACGCAAGGTTCCGGATATTGGATTCAGTGATCATAATAATAAACATAACACTACTAGTACTCTTATATTGATGTGTTTCAATAAAAATGCATCATCATAAAGTAAATAAAACATTAAACAAAAATCGTGCTTGGAGGACAAAACCTGCCTAAGCCAAACCACAATGGGCGCGTGCGACAACCCCCATTGGCCAAGGTGGTTGTCAACAGACGCTTAGTCAGTTCCAGGGACCGTTGTTAAATATGCGCAAAAAATAAGCCGTCACACGATTGGTCTGGCTAAGTTGCTCTTACGCACATACGGCACGTCGAGAGGACAGTGCGAGTATTACCAGAAATGTGTTCTGACTAATGTTTTTGTTGCGGACGTACTTCCCCCGACTCTGGGGGAGATTGGAGGGGGAAGTTTCCCTACAGATTCGGAGGTCCCGGCATATGGGTTGAAGAGTCTAGTTGTAAAATTTTCAGTCGCTTAGGTTTACATATCGTGGACCGAGGTGAGTGTCTAGCAGAAAGTCATTCTGTTACTTTAACAGAATTCACTGTGTAGTATACCGTTAAGTATCAAGTGGTTTACACAAATGTTCAAGCCTTGGGCTCATGCATAACTGTTCCGATTATAATATGTCATAGGATTTGTGTCGTGATCAATGTGATCGTGGGCGAAACCAAACTTACCGTGGAGCCAGTTGACATGGAAACGGTCTTATTCTAACGTAAGCGAATAAAGCACACACTTCATATTATGAATAGCCTGTTAGCCTATTGATGCCCGCGGGGGCCACTTGTATTCCAAAGGGCGGATATGAAGCGTGAACAAGAAAACTCGCAGGGGGGGGGGTGCGCCAAGTAGCGTTGTTTTTGCCGTTCCCATAGGTTTTGCACGTAATCACTAAACTTGACAAATATTCTAAAAAGTCATGAAAAATATGTTTGAATTTCATATTTTTACACTCAAAATCCGTTGGAGTTGAAGAATCAACTCCAGTTAAGTATTTTTTTGGGATGATACAACCTGATCCATTTTGATCGAGGCTCGCTTGACCTCATTTTCAATCGCAGGGTCACCGATTTATTTATAGCCTGATGCTATGTACCAAAGAACACCTGGTACCAGGAGCCCCAGGGAGAGCACATGCACCAACGTGGAAATGATTCGTGACCTGCATGTAGCAACATCCTCAGGTCCGGCCTTTCCTTTAAAAACGAGTTGAGAAGTTTTCAGCACAATATGCACCACCGACTAAACTAAAGCAAGGTAATTTAAACGGCCGCGGCTCCGTACGGGAATAATCCCGCACTCGCCATCACTTGATCTCTATTTTATAGACGCGCCAGTGACTTCAATTTCCGGTCACTGTTCAGGCTAGTCCAATGACTTGGGCGGCAGTTTTGCGCTATGATGAAGCTTGGCCGCCACAGCCTGAAAAACGCGTTGTAAAAAGGTTATCTTTTTTCCAACAGGCGATTGTACGCGCGTACATCGATTAGGGTATCCAAAACAGCAAAATTGGGGAAAAAAGGTTATGCTTTTTTCGAAACCTGAAATTGTGATGTACGCGAGATCAAAATATCCCAAAAATATTGTAATGTGAACGTAAAGCAACATTAGCAAGGCCAGATAATAAGGGTTATTACAGCAAAAGCCATTGCTTACATGTTTAGGTGACAAAACTGACAAAAAGACTTGTATGGTAAGCAAAAACCAGACAAAAAATGCTTGTTTAGGGTATGTTTTTTGTCGGTGGAAATACGTGTTTAGGGTGATTTAGAAGTGAATTTGCATGCATCAATCCACCTTTGATTACAACTGGCCCCCCGGGCACATGCCTCCATTACTACATTCTCTCCACTGGCTTCCAATTGACCAGAGATTAAAGTCAGGTTCTTTTACAATGACCTCGAAGGCATGTCATATACACTCTCAGCAGTATTCTCTCTTCTATTTCCAGTACTATAAATAACTTACGTTCCCAGATTCGCGAAGGAGGGAATCCTTTTCAACATTCGGAATAGCGAACCCCTTTAGAAATTCGCCTTTTCAAATTCGGAATAGCCAACGAATGAATAACGAATCTTCAGAATATCGAGATTACTCCGTTGAATGTTGGCAAGTTAAAGATAACAGTGATTCTGGTTTTGAAATAAAACATTTCATCACATTCTAACAACTCCTATGTACATCTTTAACCAGTCACTCACCACAGGTATTTTTGTCAACAATCTAAAATCTGCCAAAGTCATTCCCGCCTTTAAATTTCAGCCAAAGACCTCAATTTAACAAGAATGCGAATGAACCAATAGCATGTGAGGTTATGGGAGTTCAAAATTAATATTGGTCGACCAAAATGGGGCATATTTTCGCAGATTTTGCTCATAACATCCAAGCAAAACATCATTTGGTCCTAAGATTTAATAGGGTAAATTATTAAAATCCCTTTCGTAAAATTACTACAATACACCAAAACTGTACACAAGGAAAGAGGAACATCACAAGCAATAAGTCTGTATCCCTTTGGTATCAAAAGTTAGAATAGAATTCACTGGTATTTTTTTACTACCGTAACACGTCCCGAAGGGACTACATCCTGGATACGGGAACCCACACCGACAATACCATTATCATCTGCAGCATCATCATAATTATCTAAGTTTACTTTCGCTAATTTCGCAAATTCTTTTAAAACCCAATAAGCACACACAGGCATCTCTTTTGTACATTTGTAGTCCTTAAAAAGACGGTTTTATTAATTATTCTAAATTTCTGCCTCAATCAAGACGATATTTGAAACAGCCGGTTTCAAGAATTTGCCGCACGAATGCCTCATCTGTCCTACTGCAAAAAAAAAGCACATTGCAGCGTTGAGCTGTACGGTACCGAATCTTGGGGAATGGAAAAACGTGGGGCTCTTGGGTTTCAGGAGCAGTCCGACATCTAAATTAACAGACAGGCGTTTGTCGTGCATAATTTTAGCCAACAATTTTGCTGCATTTCGTTTCAGGACTACCATTCTTTCTAAAGAGAGAGTATGAATGTGTCATTAAAAAAACAAAATCCACTTCCCAGTCCCCTCCCCCATGAAAGAGTACAAGTCAATTTGTTCTTGAAAACCCAATAAAGAAACTTTTCTTTCTCTTTCCTATTTCTTCATATTTCACTTTTCCTGTGTGTCGTGTGGTTTTCTTATTAGGTTAATTATTAACATACATACATGTATATATGATTAGGCTATTTTTACATTTGCAAATAAAATATTAAGTACCATTTTTTAAAATTATTAATAAAAACACCTAAACTATAATTTTAAAAAAATCAGTTTTTTTTATTAATAGAGTTCAGTTTCTATTTTATAATCGTTTAGCTTCTAGTAACATATATTAAAATGATTGTTACATTTTCAATCGCAAATGAAATATTAAGTGCCAAAAAATTAAAACAATATTGCTTTAAAGCAATATTAGCACATTTTTTGAAGAGCGCCCCCAATTTTCAAAATTTTATATTTTTGCACAGTTACGTTGGTAATTGTCTGGGAAACTATACCTGCGAAAGAGAATGCTAAAAAATTCGTATTTATCACAAAACAAGCGATTTTGTAATTAAAATTGGGATCCCAGATTGGACTTAACGGCAGAGCTGGAAATGCTACGTTTATGTCCGTCCATGATGAGATAGTGCCACCTCGAGAAAATAACCTCTAACTTGACTTGCCTGAACTATTAAAACAACTAATGGATGAGCGTAGACACGTACATGGCGCTATTTCCCGGCTATTTCACATTGGAAGGCCGTTTCCAGCGGCCGTTGAATTATTATCGGGGATCCCCGATAATAATTATTCTAGTAGAAAATTCCTTCGTTTGTGACACATAGACATTTTCGACCTTAACCATTCACAGGTATAGTTTACTAGCCAGTTACCAATGCAACCGTGTAAAAATCTCCAAATTTTGAAAAATTGGGGGCGCTCTTCAAAAAATGTGCTAATATTGCTTTAACTAAGGTACTATGACCATGATCTGGCCGTGCACGCTATGAGGGCACTTGACGTTTTTGCGTTAAAAGTAATACTTGAATCTTGTACTGAGATGTGTTTTAAAAAAAATACAAACGAATTGGTAATATTTAATTAAAGAAACTCTCACACAAGTAATATTCATTTATCACTAACACAAAACTTAAAACAGGGCTGGAATTTTTAAAAAAAAACTGCAGACATAACCTATAGCGGGAGTTTTTTTTCACTGTCACCGAGTGTCCATCAGGTATCCAGTCACTTCGACGGATTGCAAACTCGACCGATACCAACTCGACGGTCATCCAACTCGACGGACAACCAAGTCGACCGTCATACCTAGTTCGCAATGCAACCCTAAATATACGAGCAAATCAGACGCATTCTTTAAAGAGACACTGGCACATTTGAAAAATAGTCCGCCCTCAAGATTTGTCAAAATCGATATTTTTGCATGTTTGTAAGACTTTTATATACAAAAGCCCTCACCCGAAATGATTAACTATATCTAAAAATCTAATATGTACATCTCGTCGGGGTAGCTCGTGAGTGAATTGACCGTCTGTTGTGGAATAAAACAGCTTTTAAAAACGATGTACGGACTAAAATGAATATACCATAAATATTAATCTCAGGTACGGATGTACATGTACTATCATTAGCAACGTAAGACAATCTCTGTATCATTATCCTCTTTGGTTGAAACATGAATAGGCCAGAACCAATCGACCAGAATAATTCAATATCGTTTTGATCAGTCTTTGATCGTGATCGATCGCACCTACAGCAAATGTTGTGGATCAATGACAAATCGACGGCATCGGGTTTCCCGCAGGGATTAATAGTGGGCACACCGAATGTATTTTGTGTATGCTCTCGCAATGGCTCAGTTCTGCGCTAGTTCAACTAACTTCAACTATCCTATTGCATAGTTCTCTCACTAATCTCTATACATACCAGTCCAGGAAACTTCGACGAGGCGGCGAGATTTCATACTCTGTAAATTGTAGTGCCGATCCAATCGTTGGTTGCTATCTTCCCCGTCTCATTGCATTTCTATAGGCCCCACTATCATGAAATTGAACATCATTCCCGTGAACCATACATTACATTCATCTCTAACTTAAAATTTTTTAATAAAACATTTTAGATTACTATGTCTAATTACTACACCGTGTATTAAATTAAAATAGTAATCTAATATGTATCTATCGAAATCTTCTGAGTCGGCTTTTTAGCTGACCGAAACACCAACAAATTTAGAAAAAAAAAAACGGCATCCTTGAACTCTTGCCATGGCCCTTTAAATTCGAGATTTTATAGGGTAAAGATGACATTTATTTATGATTGACTAATTCTTAATTTAAAAACTGCATATCTTTAAAAATGAAAATCATACAACGGTCCCGAGTTGGCAACCGATCGGTCGAGTTGGTACTTCAAGCGACGGTCGAGTTGGCATTGGACGGTCGAGTTGGTTATCGGTCGAGCTGGTATGGCGGTCGCTTGGTTGTCCGTCGAGTTGGATGACCGTCGAACTGATATCGGTCGAGTTTGCAATCCGTCGAAGTGACTGACATTCGTCCAGCACTACGTAAACAACACATCATGAAAAAAACGCACTTTGTCGACGTTTCGCTTGGGGCCCTCGTTTATAAAATGATCTTTGGATAGCCAAGAACATCGTCAGGTATGTGTTTTTTTCAGAAAGTTTACCGTTGCTAAATAAATAGAATCAATTTCCAATAATGGCGGGTATGAACATGATACGACGAGTGTTGGTGTTTTCATCCGGGGCTTTCCCAGCTAACAATTTAACGTTGGTCACAACGTTGTGACAATGTTACATAATAATGTTCTATTAACGTTATAATATTACGTTGTGGCAACCAAAATTGTCGACACTTTTTTTCGTTGTGAAAACGTTATAATGTAACGTTTCCACAACGTTTTATAACGTTATAAAACGTTTGTACAATCCTTCTTAAAACTCGACTTGCTTCAATATAACGTTTTAGCACGTTCATAGAACGTTTCCTACAACCTAAAAACGTTTCTACAACGTCAATTCAACGTTAAAAAAACCGCGTTTCTACAACCGTCACCCGCCGTTTAAAGAGGGTTTCTACCATGTCATTCCAACATTTTAAATAGCGTAGTTTTGTTTGTTTTCGTTTGTATAACCTCCAAATAACGTTCAAAACGTTATATATTACTTTGTGCATACCATTTTTGGTTTACTTTTAATAACCAGGATTGAAACGTGCAAATAACGAGAAAGTTTACATAACATTCGTGCAATGTATAACATTCATACAACCTTTTTGTAATGTTTTTGGACGTATTGAACATAAATACAGTCGTTGGTATGTCTAACCGACGTCCAAATCACGTTTCGAAAAGATTTAGATAACAGTGGTAGTTGGGGGCGTTTTCAATAGGTAAAACTATGATTGTAAAATACATTCCTACATAGACACTTAAATACAAAAGACACTTTGAAAAATCTAACATCGCAAAAATAAAGGTACCTTTGTACTGTAGGTCACGTTTTATTATCTTTAAAGTTATCCATGCTGATTTTCGTGTATATAAAATGTCCTAGGGTAAATTAGTACACAGTTCCACTCCACAATTTCCTACTTCCCCTAACAGGTGCACCGATAACAGATTTTAAAAAAAAATATGCTTCCATGAGAATCATATGGACATAAAATATGGAAATATACCAAGATCATGAGCTGTAGCATTTGCCGGTCCGGAGAATATCTGATTTGTCCATTTTAGCGCCTTAGTAACAAAGGTATACCCTATAACTACCCTTATCTGAAGTAAACAAAGCTTGCCTCGGAATCGTGTTTTTCTTCGAGAACCATTACGTACCCCTTTAAAATTCTACAGGAACCATGTGTGTTTTTTATGTACGGCCGAACACAAGCAAAAACCGCAAACCCCGTCCCAAAAATAAATACTCTTTTTACATGTTAACGTTGAAGAAAGGTACATATAGAATTCTTGCCCAAAGTTCTCAGGATAATTACGGAAGCTTATCTTAAACAGATAAACTTTGTTAACTCCAGACAAGGGCCGTTATGTCTTGTTCGCATTGTTATCTCTTTGTTAAAGCCGACTCAGAGATTTCTGAGGCGGGCGCCCTCAATTTTCCCAAAAAAACGTGTTTTTTGCATGTACATATGCTTGTCCATATACTAATCCACTGTGTGAAATTGCTAACTTTGAAATGAATTCTTTCATATAGACAACACAATTTGTTATAAATTCCGGATCCGGAATTTTTGTTTATACACGTTTCCTATGGGACGTAATTCTACACATAAATGTTTACTGCTCAAAACGAAAAATCCGATTCATCTCAAATTTCGGATTGTGCATTTTAGGTTACTATCTTTAGTTCTAGTTGACTATTTTGTCATTATTCCCTAAAAAATAATAGTTCGAATCTCTGAGTCAGACGTTTAACAGAGTGTTATATCGAGATAGGGCTACCTTATCTCCGGATCAGGATACACTTTCAGCTTCCATAGGAATCTCACGTTTTATAGTCGCACCGTTATCCCCAGATAAGGAGGGAGCCTCATCTCCAAATAAACCCCGTTAACTCGAGTAATTTCTTAATTATCTGGAGAAACATTAAGTGAACCCCTAAATAACATGCCTTATCTGGGGATAACAAACTTAATAAAGGCTGAACTCCAAATAATGTTTCTTATCTTGAGTTAAGAACGCTTATCTTGAGTGATAACCAAAACTGGTTCTCAAATAACGGTCCTTAAGTTATCTAGAGTAAACCAAAAGCTGTTTCTACTGCTGCTGCTGCTGCTGCTGTGTGTGCTGCTGCTGCTGTGCTGCGCTGCTGCTGCCTGCTGCTTACTGCTACTACTACTACTCCTAATACTACTACTACTACTACTACTACTACTACTATACTACTATTACTATGCAAAAACTCCGGTGTGACTATGCAACACCAGGTCGCGTGGTAAGCGTGTCAGTGTTAATTTCTGTTGTTAAAGTTTAGGAGTTAAACACCGCCTGGTGTTGCTGCAAAATTTTGGTAGGATTTTGGTGTCTCCTTACGTTAAAGCTAGAAGTAAGCAGCTAATATAGAAACAATAAAACAGCAAACATTTTCTACTAACCTGTTAATGTTACAGCGATGAGATAAACAGTTAACACCAACATTTGTGTTAATTAACACCAAGAGGGTGGTTCTTCCTGGGACACCAAGAAGTATTAAATTAACACCGAGTGATGTCAATTTAATACCAAGAGGGTGTTAAATAACCAGTTGTGTCAATTTAACCGGGTAGAGGGTGTTAAAAAACATCTAAACAACGGCCATGTGGGGTAAGATTTCAACACCAAGAAGTGTTTGGTCATATATTCCGCTAAAACCAAAATTAGTTCAATATAACACCAATTTGGCGTAAGTTTAACACCAATAGGTGTGGGCCTCTCCAAACACCGGCTTGGGTTAAAATCAACACCCTTGGTGTTAAATCTAACACCCATGTTTTTGCAGTGTTACTACTACTCTACTACTATACTACTACACTACTACTACATACTACTACTACTACTACTACTACACATACTACACTACTACAACTATTGTAAAAGATTCTTAGAACGCAGTTCACAAAAGGATTCAATTAAATGAGTTTACACAAAATAAAATGAAAAATACAAATTGTAACATGCGAATCAAAGAGATCAACATAAATAGTTTTAGACACCTTTTGAAAGCTTTCATAGAAGTTCGTTCCATCACACCCAACGGGGGCTATTCCATGTCAACACTCGAGAGGTGCACCGCCAGCATGTCATGGATTTTTTTTTTTTGGGGTGCATTTAGATATTGATGCGAAATTTTGAAAAAATCCTGAAATTTTGAGCTTCATACCACCCTTCGTTTTCCCGCAGGAACATTCAGAAATTTACGGGGGTACCATCAAAAATGTTGTGCGATGGCAAAAAAGACAATTTTGAGAGGGCCATAAATTTGTATTGAAACCTCCCAACTTTGAAAAAAATATCTGGGGAATTTTTGGTTGTGTAGAATTCAAAGCTGGCATCAAAACGTGGATTAGCCGTATCTAAAGACTTATTTCGTATCAAATGCCAAATATTTTCATTGGACAAGTTGGGGGGGGGGGTCAGAACTCCATAAGCAACAATATTTTTGTGTCCATTCTTGTAAGCTTGGTCAAACTCCACGGACTTTCCTCAGTACCCATAGTAAGCCATTAGGTATAGTATTAAGTGAGTACAGCTTATTGAAAAGCCAAATTTGCATTTTGACATATATGGCCCCCCCTGAAAATCAATGTTGAATCGACATAACCCATCTACTCAGATTTTATGTTGGAAGATACATCATCAAGAACTATTCTGGAAAAAGACACCAACTTGGTGTTTTTTTTGATGTCTTCATTGTTTTCAGCACAAGATACTTTTGCTGATATCGCCATAGAATGTATATGGTGAGATACACTGTGCATGTTCAATGACTTTCTTTGGGTCACGTATACCTTGGCTGGGTAACTTTGAGTGTGTATTTTGTGAAAAAAATAAAGACACAAAGACTAGTTCTTCAAGGAAAGTTGTTTAATGCTACATCTTCAACATATCTGAAGTAGAGGGGTGGTGACGAATGTCAAACATTGGTTTTCAGGGGCGGTCAAATGTGTCAAAAAAGACAATTCCATTTCAAGATTTGATGTACCTCAACTCTTACTTTTCAATAGATCCATCATTGTACTGGTTTAAAGTTCTATAGTAACTACGGATTGACCAAAAGATGGACAAAAAAATGTTCTTACTTTTGGTGTTATGACCCCCGACCTGGCCCAGAATGAAAAAAGGCACATATTTCGACCTAAATTAATCTAAAAGTAAACACCCTATGAACTTCATGATGCCCGATTTGAATTCTACACAATATTACCTCTAGATATTGATTTTCAAAATTTGTGGATGGCTCCATTACTAATCTTTGACCCTCTCAACATAGTCTTTTCCATAGGCCGGCACTTTTGATGGTGACCCCCCCCTCAAACTTCGAATTAACTCTACCGGGAAAACGAAATGGACTATAATGCCCAAAATTTGAGTATTTTCTATCTCATTAATTCTACCACCACACTAAAACAACAAAAATCCATGACGTGCTGCGGTGCACATCTCGAATGTTGCATTGGAATGGGGCCAACTACACAAATCGTCGATTTGCCAGCCAAGCTGGAAAGATCTATGAAGTACGTTTGCAGACGCGAAGTATCTGTAGGTCTCAAGTGGCGACGAGGGACGGTATACGC
Source organism: Ophioderma brevispina (assembly GCA_023653785.1). Taxonomy (NCBI): domain Eukaryota; kingdom Metazoa; phylum Echinodermata; class Ophiuroidea; order Amphilepidida; family Ophiodermatidae; genus Ophioderma; species Ophioderma brevispina. The sequence continues at coordinate 1,454 of JAMKCH010044791.1, read as the reverse complement.
GGTAGTGATTCAGTTGATGAGAGATAGAATTGTAGAGCTAAGCTGCTTAAGACCCTTTAACATTTACAGATACCTCTTGAAATTGGCGGCTTTTGAATATCATAGCCAGTGCAGGTGAATGTAGTAGAGGCTAAGCTTCAAACTTTGACGGTCCACAAGCAAAAATAACACATGCGGCGAAGTTATGTAGACCGGTGGTCACCAATAGTTCGAGCAGATAGTTTGCAGAAAAGACCTTGCCAATATTCCAGAAAATACGAGTGCCCTGACAGCATGGTAACAAGTCACTTCATCAAATTTATGGTCTTATACGCCACAAGTTTTTATTGATAGTGATTTTTTTTTGCGAAATGGTTGTACCTGAGCAATTACAAGTTGGATGTTTGGAATATCCAGGAGTTTGCACGAGTTTATGATTTGATGCAGCAGCGAAGATCTCTGGTCTAGATCAAATGAGTTTGAGATAATTAGCAGAAGCCATGTTTGATGTCAGCAATGCAGACAGATAGTTTGGGAAGTACTCTAAACCAATCATCGGATTTGCGACGAGTGAAGAGTTGAAACTTCGTCCGCATCATACGAATGATACTTGATTCCATGCTTCCTGACTATTTCACACCAATTTTGGCAGGAATAAGCTGTAACAAGACGAGCCCTCAAGACAATCTTCGGCATCTTATTGCACAATTGCGAAATGAAACATAATAAGTTTTGTAACACCAATTTAGTTTGAAATGTTTTAACATGTACCAGCTAGCAATGTAAACAGCATTCATTATTACAAGGAATACACTATGTCAGGCTCAATCATAATTAACAACCTTTATTTGTGAAAACAGACATTCATGTTTCATCACCTATCAATATTATCTCTTTCAATCTTATTTAAAATTGACTTTTATACTAAGAAAATTGCAATAAACGTCACGAATTCACTCTGATATTGTGTCTCCATTTCTTTCACACGGAAGTTTTCCCACATAGAACACCCCAACAAGACTCACTCCTTGCGGCGCCCCTTTCCTTTTTAAAGGAATTTTTTTCAATGAACCTCTTGTCCAATGCAAAACTAATGCATTAAGACCATATCCTTGTGTGTAATATTCGTGGGTTCCATACATTGCTGTACAAAAGTTGTGCCTGTTTACCACACGTGAAATATTAGCCTGCTTAATGATTGTTCCATGGTATTAGTGTTAAAATATACACACAAAATGTAATGTGTAGCACCATTGTATATTATACATTGGTGAAGTATTATTTTGGTTAAAATTAAGCTATAGAAGTCATTCTACAGTCAGTGGAATATGTCAAGCAACATTGTGCAAACTGACACACCAATTCAGAAAACTTTTACATTACAAAAGCTTGGTGAGGACTAGTCTCCATTTAGTGCCAAGCAGGGAATGCCCCTATCACCCACACCAGTGACCAGTGCAAGTAGAGAATTGATA
>JAMKCH010044790.1:0-54726 GCA_023653785.1 Ophioderma brevispina | reverse complement strand
AACCTAGGATAGGGGTCTGTTTACAAACAGTGGTGATTTTAATTATATTTAAAGGAGAACCATACAACAAATAATATTAAACAATATACACTATAAAATGATTATTGACCACATATTGAGTGGTTTCACAGAAAAACAATGAATTAAAACCATCTAGTCTGACCATGTGCTATTTAAAAATCGCGCTAGTGTATAGCCTGTTATGCGATACGACCGGCACGTTTGTGTCATACATGCCATAGGAAATACACATTATGTGTGAAGGTGTATGACGCTACTGTGCCGTCCGTATCGCATAACACAAATACATATCCCATATACGCTAGCGCTAATTTCAAATACCGCATGGTCAGACAAAATGTTTTTAATTCGTTTTATGGTTAGTATAATTCCATTTTCCCACGAAACCACTCCATACGTGTTCAGTAATTGTTTTTATAGCGTTTATTGTGTAAATTATTCTTGATGCAGGTTCTCCTTTAATGATATCCAAGGGAGAGCGTGGCCCACTGGTTAGGGTATTCGCCTTTGGTGCAGAAGGTCCCGGGTTTGAACCCCGGTGGGGCCACTTGCTGTGATTTAATTGGTACTAAATTCTGGATATGATTTGCAAGTACTATTGATTAAACCTGGAATTCCGCTCTCCCCGTGGTTCATGAGAATACCCCATCCTTCAGAGGGGACTTTAAGTCATTGGTCCCATATACATGGAGATTCACGCCTGTATATGTAATCGCAACTTGTTTTGATAAGAGTACGGTGAAATCCCCTGGCTGTCCCAATTCGTCCTGGATCCCTGGGCATCATTGGAAAGCAGTGTCTGAACACTGAATGATCTACCCAGGCTAAATAAGACAAAAATTAATTAATGAGCTCATTTGCATATTTTGGATCTTGGAAAATTTAACTTGCAATATTTTTTAAAACTATATTTAGAAGAATATTTATTTAAAAGTGCCTCTTATTTTGAAACATTAGGATGATGATGAAGAATGGAACCCCAAGAAAAAGGAAGAAATTCAATCAAGAAAGAGAAGTCGACCAACCACACAAGCAGTGCAAGTGAAGAAATCATCCAAATCTGAAACGGAGGAAGAAGATGATGAACAAGAAGATGATGAACAGGAAGATAATGTTAACGATGATGAAGAGGTAGAAGAAGAAGAAAGTAAATCACAGAGCGGTAGATCAGCCAAACAAAGAAAAACAAAGAAGTCATCCAAACCATCAAAAAAAGTAAAATATGTTAGTGAGGTAGGTAAGAAGGTTATTGTCGTCCTTTAGTAGAAATGCATGGGCTCCTCATTTATGACCCCTTCTATAGAAAGAGTATGTAATGAATATTGACCACAAGGGGAGTAGTGAATTCTGACATTTAAAGGATGACCAAGAGATTTTCCCGATGAGGGCACCCTTAATTTTCTAACACACATTGTTTTTTAATGTAATTATGCTTGTCCACATACTAATCAATGATGTGAAAGAGCTAACCTCAATTCATATGTCTCTTATCTAGAAAAATCACAAACATTGTAAAATTCCGGATCTGGAAAAAATTTGTTATTAGTACACGGTTACCCTATGGTACTGTTGCACTAGAGGTAAATGTTTTACTACATGAAACACAAAAAAATCTTTTTCAACCGCAAACTTTGGAATTGAGCCATTTAGGTGACTATTGTAGTTTTAGTTGGACTATTTTTATTTAACAAAATATTATATTTCAAAATCTTGAGTCAGCCTTTAAGTGGCGTTAATCACTCGTGCATGTTTAGGCATTTTTGATTATTGTTGGTCAACATTAGATTGGTATTTTGGGAACAAAAGGGTTTCTTAAGGGAAGTCTTATCACATGCTACATGGGAGTTTATAAATTGTTATTATAAGATAATCCCCGCCCAAAATGAATAGTTCATTCAAATCCCAGTGACTTTATGGTGGTCGCACTCTCTATTTTTTTTCTTCAAATTTTTGCAGAAAGGGATTTGGTAAGTATAAACAAACCAAACAAACCTTTTTTTTAATCCCTTGGCTTGAAAAACACAAGATGGGGGGATTGTTGCCCCTGATTAGCAATGGGCGGGCCTTTTTGTTCTTTTACCAGATGGATTTCTGTAAATGTGTGTGTATTCCAGATTTCCCGTTTTTTAACAAAAACAGCAACACTTGAATTTAAGTGGTGTGATAATCATAATTGGCACGGCAACAGCGTGGGCTACTGATATGAAAATTGAACCTTTTCTACATTATTGTACAATTTTGACAGATTCCGCTTGATATTTGCTCACAGAGGGTAACTTCACTCTGCCAGCTGTGCCTTTGGTGTTAACATTCCTTTGCCAGCCTGTGGGGGGCCTTTTGGGGGTGGTAACATTCCTCGAAGCTGTGCCTTTGGCATAGAACATTATGCATGGAATGTGAAGTTGACACATTTAATCGGAATTTAATTGCCATTTTGTTTTGTACCTTGACACTTCAAATCCATGTTGCTTGGTTCTTTCAGGCCATATGGGAGCCCGAGCTAAAGCAAGAGTTAACTACCGTGAAGTAGAGAGTCTGATTCAGATGAAATGGTTTGAGGTTGCGTTAACAAGGATCTGGCCATTTTAAAAATTAAGGAAATACGTCGCCCATGGGTTATATTTAGTTTACGGTTTCATTTCCAAGAATTATAAATTAAGAAACTGCTACTTTATGTGTTTGTGATTAGTACATTGTTGTAGTGCCCTTTATAGTGCCAATATTATTATTTATTAAACTCTTTGATTTTAACATAGGATGACGATTGATGACGATGATGAGAATGGGAAACACCAAGAAAAAGGAAAAAACGAAAATTCAGTTCAAGGAGAGGTCAACCGATCCAAAACAAAACAGTGAAGTGCTGATTCCAGGCGGGGATTGGTAAGTAGTCTCACATTCACGCATTGTAATCCTTGCACTGGCACACATTATGGCTTAATTTCTGTTCGCTCAATCATATGCTCAATGCCTACAGTTGATACTAGCTTTCTGGCAGGTTTCAAGAGATTCTCAAGATGAGAGAGAAATATTGAAAATTCTTTTAAAAGAGGTGCACCTAGCAATAAAGAACCACTGCTTGATCTTTCATATACTATCCATTTGAAATAGAGCCAACTAGACTTAAAGTGCAACGAGAGATTTTGAAGCACTCCACATATTGTGTTAATGTAGTTATTTCCTATAGATTAGACAGTCCATAGATTTTTGACCTTGGTAATTTGGCGACACGAAATGTCTTAAAGAGAGAGAAAAGGGTGATTTTAAGTTGCTTATATGTCAATAGAAAACATAGTGCTGAATTTCGATTGCTTCCTATACGAAATTATAAATTTCACAATTTTGAACCAAAGAAACAGTTCGAGCTTAATCCTTTCAGATGGAGATTTTTTGATGGTGGAAAGCTTTACATCAGGCAAAAAATCAGTACTTTCGATTTTTAGGGACACCTGATTATGTGGGAAATCTCTCGTTGCCCCTTAAGCACAGACTCTCGATATCTACAGGGAACATTTGTTGTGCATGATTATGATTATGTGTTATTGCTATTAGAGGTTCCCGGTTGAAAAGGAATGGGTGATTGGTTTTCTGAGACCATGGGACTGAAACATAAATGAAGTTCTATGGATGATTTTAACTTTTGACAAGTACTTTTATCTTTAAATCTCTTCACAGGAGTCGGATTATGTAAGGAAACAAGCCACAAAACTTGGACGACTTTTTTTTAAATCAGTTGAAAGGGCCAATGCAGATGCCCTGGGAATTTGGGAGACTGTCCAACAGATGGTGCTAGTATGAAGAAGAGAAGAACCAATGCACAACCAAAGAATCTAATTAGACCGTCCAAGCAGATAGTAAATTAATTATGTCAGGGATGGGTGTTTTCAATGGGCTTGATGAAACAGCAGTTGAATATACTATGTCAGGAACAGAATTTTGAACAAAAAGTTGTGCACAGACATATTTGATGGTGCAGAACAGGTGTTTGCCATGAAGGAGTTGGGATCCAAGCCTACTGAACAGGACCTGGTGTCATTCAAGGATTTGCACAAACTCTACACCATGTAACTGGTTATCACAAGGGGAAGGCAGTGGGGAAAAATACCCAATAATTTAAGTAATCTCTCAGTCTGCAGGGTATAATCCTCCTTTCCCATATTCTCATATGGATGATGTTTACAAAACAAATCGTATAAGCACATCTTCTTAGAAAAATGAATGATCACCAAATTGCCACACTTCTGCCTTGGCAATACCACATTAAAGATGATAATTTTGGAATATAAACCATTAGTCTCTCTACACTGTATAAAAATCACACTGTGTTAGCCTGAATTTTCTGTGTTTTACCGAGAAGTTTTGTGTGTTAGCCTCTGGACTGAAATTTCGAAGTGAAATTGTTGTACTCTTTTTTCAAGGCGACAAATTTTGAAATAACCATTGATACGAAGTCTAGATTTGATTTCCTCTTTGAACAATCGGGTGAACAATCAAAGGCTTAGCCCACACCAATGAATCTCACAAAATCCAACAGCAATGAGTGAGAAAATGCCTTCAGGTCTTCTATGCAAGGGTTTAAAAAAACTCACATGGTTACAAATTGCCATATCATGCCGTTTCTAGAGTGGTCAATCCTAAATTCACATCCATACTTCACGTTCAGAGCTTGTGTTCCCGTTTTCGAACATGGTACAAGTTTCCCGAAGCATTTCAATTGAAAGCTCTGTGTTTACTATAAATAACAGTTAAATCACTTACATAGAAGACAAGGACTTCACTTCCAATTTGCTCAAATGATGATGTCACTTGATGTGACAATCTGAGGAAGAATGATCAACAAATGAGATGCTACTTCCATGGTGCTCTCAGAGGACAGGTGATCAGGAAGAAATTCGTAATTTTGTATTTTCTGTCCGGACTGAAATTACAGCACAGCGGCCTATGGGGCAGCGTGTTACACTAATTCGCTCATAGCATCAAAACGCAACATCGGAATCAACTGAAATTTCGGAAATAAGCTTTTCTTGAGGATATCTAGTGAATCATAAACAAAAATAAATATGCTAGGATCACGAAATGCACCTTCAAAGTGATTGTAAGAAATTTTTAAGAATATGTTTTAAAAAATTCCAAATGTGTACTTAAAAACAATAAGTATCACATTTCATTGTAATTCCATGAACACAATGATAAATAATTATCACTATTTTTAAAAACATGTATGACATAATAGTCTGTTTTTTGAAGGGCAAAGGTCTGAAATCAAGCTCCATGACGGTTGCATGGAAAAAAAGTATGACAATAAGAAAATAAATGCTAACATTTATTTAATCATGTTTATTTTAAAATCTGGCTAGTGGCATATTCCTCTATGGATTTTAATCAAAAGTTTAACTTATCTACTGCATTTATCAGCCATGTTTGGTCTGTCATCATTTACTGCTTATATCTGTGAAAGGCAATATGATAGCAAACACAGCTTTTAACCTTACATTGGCGTCAGTGTATTTTTATCCCACTTGCGAGGCAAAAAGCCACCCTTGCAAGTTAAAAATATGCGGACACATGGATGCATCTTGGTGATTTGTGGTGAACCACTCAGTAACATGTTTGAATGCTTTTCAACAATTAAAATCTTTATGAAAACTTATAAATATCATGCATGGAGGAACATAATTATTGTCAGATAATACAGAAATTTTTCTGAGTTCTTCGTAATAATTTGTAGTAAAATCTACAGCAGAACAATAATGTGAAGTTTCACGCCGATATACATTTTGATAAGCACTAAAAACATGGTAAATGAGAAAAATAGTGGCTTTCTTCTGACACCAACATTTTGACAACTTCCGGTGAAATCGGGGTTCGCAATTGGACCATGGCCCTTTACATACCATATGGGAGTCATCCTATTACAAACTGCTAAAGGGCGACCAGGTAACCTTAATACTTACTGTACAAAGTACAGTCAAGCCAACTCAGAAGTTTCCATTGCAATCTCTGTCTAAAATACAATTTTGCGTCAAAGTTGGAATCAAAAAATTTTGCGTCATAAGTGGGAATGAAATCCACACACAAAGCAACTCGAGCTTGTAATACTTAAATAAATACATTAACAGAATAAAACGCGCACATACCATAATCTTCTTGATTGATGAGGTTACCTGGTTCCGTGGCTGCTTCTCATCCACCATGAGCACCTCAAAGTAACTCTTTGCATACATGACTGCATCTTTAAAATGAGTTTTAATATAAAGATTAATGAGTAGGGCCTTAAAGCGGCACTGGCACATTTTCACAAAATGTGAAATTTCTTCAATTTGCTCTCAAATGATAGTCTAGGCCATTGGAACAACAGAGGTATATTTTACACATAAAAATAACATACCCCAAAACAGATAGGGACATTGATATGAGGATAAAGACATCCAGGTAATTGGTAGGCCAACTTTTAAGTTTTCCATAACTTTAATCGACAAATGTGTATATTACATGAATATTTTTGACTCGTACTCACTGATATTAAAACCACAAAGGTTATAGACCGGTCAAACAGTGTGCATAGCGTGAGAAACATGCATACGGAGTGCGTGTTCTTGTGAAAAAAAAAAAAAAAAAAAAACCTCAAAGTAGCTCTTTGCATACATGACTGCATCTTTAAAATTAGTTTTAATATAAAGAGTAATGAAGGGTTTTTAGTGAATTAGGATATTTAATAAGGGCTTTTTCACACTGAGCCAGTGATTGCATCACTGTAGTAGAGGTTTCAAACCAAAACCTCCCAAAATTTCATTATAATACTTAGCCAACCTGACACACATACACTGTTGTCTTCCGTAATGCACTTTAGTAAGAAGGTTTTATTCACCATTGTTGAATTTCACTTATCCAGTCCGTTTCAATTTGACGAGCGAAAAAAGGGAAAACTCGCAATTTCTGTGCGGGGACAAGTCATATCACTTAGAAAATTGGTCATGTACCTCAACATTGAAAAAAAGTAAACTACAACCACTGCTGTAAATGCCTAAAAAAAACAGCAGCTTGTTAAATCCTTCCTTTGGAAAACTTTTACATCGTAATTAAGGCGATATTGCGCATGTGCGTCTAGTATTCTAGTCGTCAAAAACAGCGATCGATCGCAAAAATGGATCACCTGCTCAGTGTGAAAAGCCTTATTGATATCTTTCTAATCAAGTGGCTTTATAAATCTTACTCAGCTCTCTTTGAGTTTTAAGTCCATTTAAAGATTTGATATGAGTTGTGAATGTGAATGAATATAAAAACAGTTCTGGGCCAATTGTTCTTGAGATGATTCAGGGAGAATTTGCAAACATTTATCATGGGCTAATTCCCATTCAAGTCCATAGAGTTCAGTTTGAAGCGATGTTTTGACTATAAAGTGTGTACATTATAAAGTGTTGTACATATATTTTGTATTTTTGTTTCAATTGTTGCGTTTCTTTCTGCTGTTTATAAACAAGAAAACCCTACAATAGGGGAAAATGGTGATTAGCAATTGCCCAATACAAGACCATTTATCCTGTTTAAGTTTTATTAACAGAATTTATTTTAGCAAGGTGATCTTAAGCACAGAATAGCACAGAGGGTTATTCATGAAAAATCGCTTAATTTGGTTGTACTTTTTTGACTCACCCTGTAGCTTGGGTCAAAGATGCAATACGGGTTCCTTCATATGTTGTTGAAGTCAAAGGTCACATACCAAGGTCAGCTGCAGTCGTGTTCCAGTTTGGTTAGGTTTTCGTTTTCAGGTCTTCAAAAGTGAAGTCTGGTTTGAATCAGAAGTGGGGTTAAGATGGGGTTCCTTCATATGTGGACAATGTCAAAGGTCGTGGACCATGGTCTATAAGGTCATCTGAGGTCATGTTGATGCCCTGCAACTGACAACTGTGCCAACTAACCAACTTGTTTATACTGTCATCTTGCCAGGGGGATCGTGCAAGTTTACTTGCTGTATTTTTGGATATGTTATAAAACAATATTTTTCTCACTCCAAAACCTTTGAAGCTGAAGAATCAACTCCACTGTAAGGGTTATTTCTGAATTGTTTTGTATGAATAACGGACGAGGACAAGAGATCATATGTGGATCGTGGGACCACCCATGATCGACCCACATCAAAGTACCTTAATCGGTTTGTTGTTGTGTCTGTATTGCTATAATTTGAATTGTTTTGGCGAGTTCCTATATCCCTAACGTCCTCTTAGGAAAATGACTACCAACCTGACGGTACTGACAATTTCTTGTTTAGATCCAGAGACAATTTCCCTTTAAAAATCAAGTTAAGGGTTCGCTCTGTGATTTTTTAGTCCATTTTTGAAAATGGCATTAAAGATCCAGGAAATGAGATGATAAACCTTCTCCAAATCTTTACAGGCTATTACATTCCAATAAACAGGGCCAGAAAAAAGAATACACTACCATTGACATCATTAGTGAAACTATTGATTTTCAGTCAGTGTCATGAATAGATTCACACCAGTCACCTGGAATTTTCTATTACTCTCTGAAAAAAAAAAAAAAAAAAAACAAATTCCACAAAAGGGGAAAAAGGTCCACTTTTTGCCTATTTTTTTGATAAAAAGGTCCAAAATTAAGAGAAAATATGACGAAAAGTCCACTTTTTGGTGATGAGATGTTCAAAAACGTCCAAAATTGGTCCTTTTTAGGGGGGTTAGGTCCATTTTTCCAAAAAAAGGTCAATTTTTCTAAAAAAAAGGTCCACTCTTTCGAAGACCCGCACCCCCGTAAAAAAATCCTGCGTACGGCCCTGACTAATGATGTCATCACCAACCCAAGTTGAATGCTTCCTGGTCCCTCCTTGTAGATTTGACACAAACCACATCAATTCTATTTGCATTTCGTGGGACCTTTAAGGGATGTTAGGAATATAGAAAGAGGCTTGCCATCCTAGTCTGTGCCAGGCATAATTGTCATTCATTCATTGGCTTCAACCTATCACTGCCAAAGATGCCCATATCCACACATTTAACCAATATTAGCACGGTGATATTATATCTAAATGAACCAGACAAGTTAATTCTGCATGCTAGTTTGATTTATTTTTGTAATACTGATGTGCGATATTATAACCATGCTGCAATAACAAAATGACACAAATGAGGGCCGGCTATTCTTTCTTTCCAAAACGCTCGTCGTAGACAAATAACAGTTAAAAACCATTTTTAAATCAGCACATTTTTTTGCAGTGGATTTATCTTGATAATGTATCTTCTAAAGTTGTCCCAAGAATTGTCGATTTTTCCCTGGACTTAATAGTTCACCATTACAGGTAGATGTGATAGTTGCCCTTACGTACTGAAAGGTAGCTTATTTCAATGTAATCTTAGAGTTTACAATATAAATTTAAATTTCCCTAAATGGAGAGAGAGGTATTTAAGTAATTCTGTGTCATTCGAACTCATCTGAGTCCAATTGGCAAATATGTTGAATGACCTGACTGGGCATGATGTCATTTATATAACAAAAACAAGGAGGAAGTCCAGGATATTCCTCTTGCAAACCCCAAAATAAACACCCTGCATCTATTGTTCCACGTTCCCCTTTGCATAAACCCGAAATTGCCTCTCATCCACTTCCACATCCTTCCGATTCCTATCCTCTAGAACCCCTCCCCCCCTCTCCACAATTTCCCCATTGCAGGCTCCAACCCCTAGAATGCGCCACAATCATTGCAATCCCCTTTCCCTTTAATGGGGGAACTACCACAACTCCTGCCACCAATCCTCTGGCAATCATCCCGCCATCTAACACTCTCTGCCCCACCACTCCCCTCCTCCCAACCCACTCCCTATCTCTCCCTCCATCGCAAATCATCTCAACACTCACCCCGGTCCCACTCTGCGCCATCCGCCTTTCCTTTTTCATTCTCTGACTGCTTCCTTCTACTTTCTGTTGTCACTTCTCCCTTTGCTGTGGTTCTGTTTCCCCTCCTCACTTTCCTGAATCCCCCCCTCCCCGCTTCCCCATTCTTTCTCCCCTTCCTCTTTCTCCCGTTCCTTCCTTTTTCCCTCTTCTCTATTCATCCTCTACCGGCTCTCTCCCTCCCCTTCCCATTCCGCCTTTCCTCCCTTTCCCTAGAATAATCCGCCCGCTCTGTCCCTCTTTCGCCTTATTGTCTTATCGTTTTTCATCCCAAAAAGTAATCGGTGGTGAGTCGCGTTCCCCTCCTTTCTCCTTTTCCACATTCCCCATAGCTTCTTCGCCGCCCACGCCGTCCGTCCCGCCGGTGTTGGAGTCTCCTCTCGCAGCACTCATCCCCTGCGCAGCCACCACCCCTCCCTCTTCATGGCCCTTCGCCAAAGCCACGTTCGTGCTCTCGCTTTTGTTTCAGGCCTCTCATATACCACCTCGCGCTTATATTCTCAGACTACCTTCCTTTTCCGTACTTACCTGTTTTTTGGGCCGGGCGCCAGCTATAGCTGGCAGGACCCACTTTGCATTCGCTGTTGTGCACTGGGTAGTATGTATGTTCAATAAAAATGATCAGTTCACATCAATTGATAAGTTGAAGTTCCATTGGAACCAAAAAACTGTGTCATAGGTACAAAACCACGACCCATAGGATCCCTATAGTTTGATTAGGTCAAATGTCACGTGCCAAGTTCAAAGATCATGTAAGGTCAAGTTAGGCTTCCATTGAAAAGTTCGTCAAGTTCTAATGATTCGTAGTTGGCAACTGGAAGCCTCATTTGGTTGATGAGGTCAAGTCATGTGCCAAGGTCAAAGGTCATTGTTCCAGGTCAAAGGGCATGTGAGGTCATTTGAATAGAGCGAGCGCGAAAGAGCCGAGAATCCGCGCAAAATTTTAGTTTTTCATATCATTATTCATCTTCTTTAAATCGCCCACGTCCTCCTTCACTTTTCATTCATTCCACACCCGTATCCGCCTGGCCTCTCCTACTTTTGTTTACCCATACACTTCATCACATGCCTTTAACACCCCTTCTGTTACAGCACCCGCACAACTCCGACCAACCCGGGGAAGCAAGACCCAGGCACCACAAGCGTCCCCCCCAATCTCCCCCCACTTTTTCCCAAAATTCTTTCTTGTCTCTTTCTTTCGATTTGTCCTTGCCCCACTAACACAAAATTAATCTGTCCTCATTTTCCTCCTTCCTCCCCCTCATTTCCTTTCCTTCCTTTCCTTCCTCCCCCTGAGCTAAAACGAACGGGTCACTGCTCGCTGAAACACGCGGTATTCCTGACACATAACTCCTTTTTTTTTCATCACCAAACTCTCCAACCACCTTTCAGTTCCTCTCCCCAAACCCATTCCTCCATGAACAACAACCTTCGAAACTTTTCGATCCTTTTCCCACATGCCCATTTAATCTCCCAACATCACAGGGCCAATTGTCCCCACGTGAGTACAATCCCGTTCATCTGCCACTCCGCATAAAATGCTCTTTTTCTTCACACTTCCTTCCAACGGGGAGGGGGCTAGCCGCATATGATCAACCTCACACCTCCTCAAAACCATTACGATTGACTCACTCTATCACTCTTCCTGTCTCACCTCCACTACCTTTTTCCACAATTCCTCTTTCACCAAGACCACACCCCATCCCTACAATTCCCACAAAAAACCACCACTATTGTACTTTCTTCTTTCTTCCTTCTACCGCCACATCTTCCCCCTCCTCTCCACCTCCAAACCATCCTGCTTACACAACATCCGTCCACCCTCCTTTTCCTCAGTTCTTGCAAGATCCACCTTTCCCCTTCAGACTGTTCCCACATTCAAGACTCCCAACCCTCACCCGAGCCGCTCATCGGGCTTTACACCGTCCAATGGGCTGCGACACCTGCGCACTCAAGGTGATGTCCTTGCACCTTTCTTTTTGTGGAGGTCCCACCCCAAGCTTCATGCTGGTGCACCTTTATAATAGTTTTAGCCTATGAGGTTTATTATTATACAGGGTGCGTAAAAAAAAAAATTGACACCTGAATTGTGTCCGCCATTTTGAATTTTTTAAATAATATATGTCTACATAATGTGGTATCTGCGAAAGCTGATTCATTATCTTTAATGCTTTCCAAAGATCATTCCAATCGGTCACTATAGCGAGCTCACGTCTTTCGAATCAAGAAGCTGCAGTGAATAATAGCCCGATTTTCTTCTGCACACTGATTTCCTTCGCTGAAGCCGTTCATTTCAATGTGAATCCGTGGACGAAGCAGAAAACGCGACTACTTGATTCAACGACTGTAGCTCGGCCTTTACCTCACGATGTAATCGATTGCAGTAAATACAGATCAGTAAACCGCTTTCAGATGATACCAATATTTTAGATTATTTACGTAAAATTTCAAAATGGCGGACACAATCAGGGTCCAATTTTTTTTTTACTCCCCTGTAGTATTATAATATAACCATAGGTGGCTTCATGTGTGATATCTGAATGGTAGAGGAGCAAAATAAACCCCGAGATCTTTAAATCCTTTGATTCCCACACCTTACCAATATAAATTTAAAATGAATTAAGAGGTAATGTTGAATGAACAAACGTATAGACGGACAATATCGCGAGGACATACAACACAGAACCATTGGGGGGACAAGGATAGACTAAGGTTAAGTGAGGTGAGACTATGTAAGGTAATGCGACAGCAAGATCAATATGATAGGTATGTGCCAGTGAGATTTTATCATTATAATCGCAAATTAAACTTTTTATATGCAACTGGATTTTTAAAAAACACAAAAACTGATGTGAATCCTTATCAATTTTGTTCCAGGAGGCAAGGCCGGACGCAGGATTTATTGGGGGGGGGGGTGGGGGCGGAAGTGCGGGACTTGGATAAAGTGGACCTTTTTTTTAAAAGTGGATCTTTTTTGTAAAAGTGGACCTAACCTTCTTAAAAAAATTGCCCTTTTTTGCTTTTTGAACATTTACCACCAAAAAGTGGACGGACTTGTCCATATGTCTCTAAAAATTTTGGACCTTTATCAAATCACATTTCAAATGTGACCTTTTCACATTTGGGTGGGAATTTGGGGGGTGGCGCCGCACCCCCTGCGTACGGGCCTGTCCAGGATGCAGGTCAGTAAATTTGATTTGAGTTTCTGATTAAATGAGGAACGCGGCTTTTGGAGTCTGTAAATGAGAGCAGTCTTTACTGTAATATGAATTTTCAGCTGTGGTTTGGTAAAGAAACCATTAAGAATCTGGAAATGTTTTTTGGAGTAGCGTACATGAAAAGACAGTCTGTTTGAGGTCGTCGTAGCATATCCGCGATCATTGGAATGCTTGTTGGTGGTGTCAGGATTTATTCAACTGAGTATGCTGATCCGGGGCTAGCTCGCTTGAAGTTGACAGCGGAGATAGCTGCACTATAGCAGCTCTTTCTTGTCTTCTCCTCTTTCCTGCGCGGTATCTTATAATAATCAGTTGATCCTGGGACTATGTACTGCACTGATTCCATTTCTGCAGATCAGAATTCTAACAACTGACCCTTTTCCTCACAGAAAGTATCTTTTCATTTTTCTGCATTTTAACGTTTTTTCCCTACTCTTAAAATAATAAACTATTACAAACACAGCAAAACGTACCTAATACTGGCCAATTGATCACACACTGTGGAATCATATCAGGCATCATATTCTAATTGACATAATGGGGAGTACCTATTTTTGGCATCTGTTGTTTGCAACACACAGCAGATGGAAACCCCCATGCTATTTATAGTACATACTCTGTATATGTAAACAAACCTGGGATGGGATGATCTCAATATAGCAACAGGGAATTTTCTCTGCTATAATAATCAAAACTAAAATAGAGAAATAATTTCTCATCACAGTAATGGAGATACTAAATTATAACATAAAATGCACATTGTTGTCATTATCTGTTTCATTAACTATTAAGAAAACTCATTTGTCAGTGTGTGAATTTCCAAAAACTTAGACGTCTCCATAGGATAGATCTTCAAAACAAACCTCGCAACTGGGGTAGTAGGCTAACTTGAACCTTAATATTACTTAAATAGTATATATAACTCCTCGCGCGCGTTTTTATGCCGTGCATAAGTAATACAAATATTGACGCCTATGAGTGCATAGTAAAAATATATCACACGAGGAACAAATTTTGGGTTTTCTATTTTTTCACGATCCGCATTTGGCTGGGTACTATTGCATTGTGACGAGAATCTATGTAAAATCGTTATATAAAACAATATTGATGCCTATATTCGTGCAGTAAAATATATCACTTGGACACATTGGAAAATCCCCAATTTGTCCTCGTGATCCTATTTTTTTTTACTATTGCACTACAGCATTCAATATTTGTATACCATTCAACGGTCAATGGAAAATTTGTCAAGAAACAAAGTAAAACTTAGTTTAAAAATAGTCAGCGTGATTGTATCTTTTAATGGTACTTATTATACCAAACATAACAGTAAGTTTATTCTATAATCCATTCATACATGTTTCAATTTACATTAAGTGGACAAAGTCTTCTACTCGTGGACCAGGAGGGTCCACCCCCCCCCCCCCAACGGAAACCACTTTCTCCGAAAGAAATTTTGCACGAAAATTTAATTTATACCACGCATCCAGGGTCATTAGATAAAATTAATTCAAACTAAGAAACCTAAAATTAGGGGCAAGACATTTTCAAATTCGAAAAGACACAAATTCCACTGCCTCGTTTCCCACAATATAATATATATATGAATTATGTGCACTGAAAAAGCTGTTTTATTATTGTGTTCAAAAGTTCAAATCTACCTATATGGAGCACAAGTGTATCATTGTTTTGGAGGTGGCATTGTCTGCCGTGTGTAACTTTCCCATAAGTGTAACTTGGTTTGGTACAGTGGCAGAATTGGGGACTTGGGGCTAAGCAAAGTTGATTCGTTATCAGCATATAAAGGGTTACTGAATTTTTATGTGTTATTGTTTAATTACATGAATATATAATTATTTAACCAGAAATAAATATTTCTTAATTACTTGTTTTTATAATTAATATTTTTATTACTGACACTCTCCCGTTGGTGGACAAGGGGGCTCCTAGGAACCCAACCTAAGACTGTCCCAAAACTATACAATCAAAAGATTAATTTTTTGGCCACAAATTTTCATTTCATCTCAACTGGAGTTTTACTCATTCTTTTTAGGAGTGGTTCCAGCTTTCATGAGATTTTTAGTTGGTGAATTTGGGGGTTGGTTAAGAGTTATGGCTAATTATCTGAAACGGTGAAAACCTGTTGGGCCAGTTTTCGGCCGTCCTGATATCAACAATTTGCCCATTGGAAAATCACCTTCAAGACATTCTTTATTGGAACTTAAAATAAAAAGTAGGTTAAAGTGCTTGCTTCTGTGATAATAACTAATTATTACTTTATAAATTCGCAATTGCTAATAATACCATGTAGCATTGGGAAAATCAATTCAACAGTCTTGTTGTCTCATCTTTACTCCGTTTCATCATCAGCAGAAAGTAGAACCATTAAAACGCCCTTGTGGAAAGTAAATTGATACCTTCGAACACATCTCCTTCTTTCCTTTATTGGGCTCTCTGTTGAACACTGCTTTTTCATCATATTCCTCCCTGGCACCTTAGGGCAGTGGGGATAGGGGGGGGTTAAATTTTAGAGAGCGTTGTCCACACATTTGTCCCTCAATACTTGTAGACGTTACATTTAGTTTCAGAGTCAAATTCCCCAAGATTTCCTCATGAATTTTCATGATTATTGTCCCTCTGAGAGTGAGTCCCTTTATTTCACCCACAACATATAATTTCTGGTGTGTTCACTTTTTTGAAAAAAAATTAAAAAATTATTGATTAGTTCAATGCATGAATATATTCACTCTGATCTGTACAATATTCTTTTGTTTTGAAAGGGTTTAATCCCAAATGAGCTACAACTCCTTAAACCTTTATTTTCTTGAACCTTCAGTGAAACTGGCCCAAGTGGTTATCTTTATATCCTTGTGTTCAACTGACAATATCTCCGCTTCGGGTCCATCAATTGGATGGAAATAAAATCGAGGATTTAGCTTTGGATCCTTGTCTAACAAATAAAGTTCAAAATATACTGGCAAAAATGCACAGTTTATATTTTTTATATTTTTAGTTTTATAGTTTTTTTATTGGGACAGTCTGTAATTTATCTACTTCACGGGGCGATGGATTTTAATAGTTTTTCGTGAAAAGATGCGTATCCATAAGTTACACAAATACAAAACAATATAAGTCGGGAAAATTATATCGCTATTCCGTATAACTGGGCAAAATGGTCTCAATTAATGGCGCGATGGATTTGAATATTTTTTTTCATGAAAAGATGGGATCAAAAGTTACACAAATCCAAAATCTCTCGGAAAAAGTTATATAGTTAGTCGAAACTATAACCCTAGGACCCTAGACTCCCCCCCCCTTGCCCACTAATAAGTGGTTAATATACGTTGCAACGTGTTTGATCATGCAGTCAGTGCTAAAACTGAGAACAGATTTGACTCGTTTTTAAAACACTATCAGTGATCTCCCCGAACCAGTGAACAATATTTGAATTTGTAGGAATAATCTGACAGGAAGGTATAGATTGTTGGTAGAGTTCTGAGTGTTAGTGGTTGGGTTTTGCAACTGAAAATTGGTCACCGAAAAGGAAGAAAACAGCATTGTTTAAAGATATGAATATCAATTCAATTACATGTTGTAGCAAGTGTTCGTACGGACAGCAATGACTAAAATATCCGATTTTGTCAGGGATTTTGTCCTTATTAGGTTTCTTATCACTTGCAGGGTGTGTTAGGATACCTATACTCGTTACAGATATACAATTGTTTTTTCGATTTAGCAAATTTCACTGATAGTGTCTTAGTTAAATATCTGTTATATAACATTTTATTGTGTTTTGCCAGAAGAGTCACAAAGGCAGCGTGGAGGTCCAGTGGACAAAGCGCAGGACTCGTGATCATTAAACCATTACAATTGTGAGTTCGAGCCCCACTGTGGTCAACATGTTTGTGTCCTTGGGCAAGATACTTAATCTCAATGCCTTGTCGACCAAGCGAAATCTGGGGACCTGTTATGTGGAATGTTACAATCATAGTGGGATGGGGATGTGCGCTTGGCCGGCTGCCGGCCCAGATGAAGGGAAATGATTGTGACGATTTCCTGAAGGCAGTGTATAATAATAATAAGCTTTGCGCTTTGAATTCTTAGAAAAAAGGCGCTTTAAAAATGTCGTTAATTATCATTATTTATTATTATATTCCTGCTATTACGTATCAACGTTTCGATGGAACAAATTCCCCCATGGCATATTGGACGCTGCTAATAATACAGGTTTCATTGGTCGCTTCTCGATAAGAAGACAAGCAAAATATTAATGCTATCAACCAATCTGATAGGTGCAAATATCCTCTTTAATCGGAGTATATGATGGTTCAGATTCACATCTAAAGTTCATATTTGTGTATTTTCTCGCATGAGTAAGGTTCGCCAACAATTGAACAAAAAACGTGGAATTATCATGAATATTAGGACAAATAGAATTCAACGCATGGTAGATCAAGTGCATCTTCTTGTATAGTTTGGAATTTGCAAATGTCGTAAATTCATGAATAGATCAGACCGGGGAGATTCACTTTGCCAACTGGTGTTTGGAGTT
Source organism: Ophioderma brevispina (assembly GCA_023653785.1). Lineage (NCBI taxonomy): Eukaryota > Metazoa > Echinodermata > Ophiuroidea > Amphilepidida > Ophiodermatidae > Ophioderma > Ophioderma brevispina. Next base: position 37,032 of record JAMKCH010044790.1, on the reverse strand, counting down.
GGAATACAGAGCAAGTGTTCTAGAATAAATCGCGTTGTACATTGTAGGTTCAGTTGGAAAAACAAATCCTGATTCTATCAAGTGTTGCAAGCGATTACTTATATCAAAAGGGCAATTCTTCCTTCTCAGTTACACTACAGGATTATTTTAAAGTTACAGTCGTCGCTATTTTATCATTCGTAGCTGCAATGCACGTTCCACTTGTAAGACCGTCATGACACAATCTGCAATTACAGAGTCTCCAAATAAAAAATGCCAGGTAGGTTTGTAGTTTCCTATTTTTCATTTACCAACTTACACCGATTGAATGGAATGTATATATGTGGTTTCATTTGGCTAGATTTGTATATTTTGAGTAGATTTGTATTTGTCTAATTCTATCGCTGCAATTCACCGAATAAAACAAACAATTCCACTCTTGTGTTTGTCACTCTAAAGCGTATGTTTGTCCGGGGGCTCCCTACGGAAAGCGCAACATAGTTCATAAAGTTATCAAAAAATGTTAAACTGTTATAATATCCTGGTTTTTTGTAAGATGATATATTGTTTCTCTGTATTTTTTGAGAAGAACCCTAATAGGGAAAATCTGGTTTGCTTCAGTTGGTTGCAGTTGATTTTGAGAAAGTATATTGTGTGTGTTTACATGCGTAACTAAATAGTGGGTTTTCTGGAGACGCCGGCCGTGGATATAGACAGCAAGGGACTTGTTAACTCTGTGATCAGTTGTGCAATTTTCAAACTAAAAGAATTATGCACATTTATGTTTTGTCTATTCTGAATTATGTTATTGAAACTAATATTTACACATTGCATTGTAATATTATTTTGATAAATTACAGACTTGGCCTGAATTAAAGCACTCTTGTATTTGATTTCCTGCTCCAAAATAAAGTAAGCTTGTTGTCCCCGCCGAACGACTTCGGGGACTATAAAATGAGCATCGTCCGTGTGTATGTGTGTCCGTTCGTCCGTCCATCCGTCCTTGAGAAAATTGTTCGGGGGGTGGGGGATCACATACGAAATGGATATGGTGTAAGGCTGGCGCATCGAAACCCACGGAGCGGACCTCTGCCTTGGGTTAGTGGGAAATTGCTACTAGATCTGACAACAAAAACACCACTACCTCACTTTTTGCGGTGATTGTCAGATTTTCCTCTAGGGACGTTAGGAATATGGCCCAGTAATTCGATGTGTGCATGGGCTTTCAACCTGTATAGTAATAGAGGGTTGTCGATTTTTTTAATTACAGAATCAACCGAAACCTGTTACATTGTTGTTCTTCCATGATGTTCCCATGAATGTTTGTTCTGTTAACCTCCGATTAGAAAAGATGTCGTAACCCACATAGGGCCTATTGCAAATATGACCTGATGTTTAGCTATGTTTTAAAAGCAAGGCCCCGGAGCAAGGCAGTTTTTAAAGATAGTTTTTTTTTGTTTTGTCCTCAGCCATCGTCCAGATTTTCTTACAAGTAAGTCAACACCGATGAAAAGTCGCAGAAGCATGAAATAAAGTAAAAACCAATGGCAAACACAAATATGGTTTAATTGACGTTAAAGAAGTTCACAGTACCAAAATCCACAGAAGTTTACAGTATAAAGAGTTGATAATGCATTAACGACTTCTGAATCAATCCCAAGATGTCCAAAGCCGACGATGATACGAAGGTACCTGAAACAAACACAACAATGAACAACAAATATCCAATCCCATCATCAAGCGCATCTTCTAATGATATCGCCCCACCAAAAGCTGAAACTGAGTCAAAGGAAAACTACTCATCAAACGACCCAGTTGCAAATAGGAATCAGCGTCCGCGCGAGGATTCTGGCTTTAGCAGTTTAGGCAGTCAAAGTAGTAGACGAAATTCGTTTGTCTGGAAAGAACCAGCTCGTGACCACATCTCAGACCCGATCTCAGAAGATCAAAAGGAACTTGACTTCATACTCAAGTGCATGTCAGATGCAAGGCAACGCGCGGAGTCTACAGAACGGATAATTACAGGAATAAGAATTCGTATCGAAAATAAGTTTGCTGCTGCCTACCTAGACAATCAGTATGGAGGGAGGCTGACGATTCCTGGTACTCGAATTTCTTTAGAAGTTCCTCCAAATTCATTTCCATATCATGATTCTGATGACTTAGAGAAACCACATCTCGTGTACATCTACAAAACAAAGAAGATCCCGGTACCAAACAACGATGGAAAAGAAGCGTGGATAACACCCGTTATCAAATGTGGTCCACCGGGCTTAGCCTTCAGTAAACTCGTGTTTCTTTCCATGCCATACACATTAAATGTCAATGTATCTCAGCTACGTGTATCAGGTTATCAGAGTAAGAACACCACTGGTAACAGTTGGAAAGGTCTTCGAGATGATGACGACGTTGTGACTATTACACGAGAAAACGAGATCATCGTAATGCTGGATCATTTCTGCCTACACGGTTTTACTGGTCAAATGCCGACAGGCAAGTGGATGGAAGTTGTCACCAATGCACTCCTTGAGACTGCTGATAAAGACAGATGCAAGATTCACGTACAGCTATTTGACAAGGTGAGACTCAAACTTGACACATTAAAAGATGATGATGATGGTGATGATGATGATGATGATGATGATGATGATGATGATGATGATGATGGTGATGGTGGTGTGGTGGTTGTGTGGTGGTGGTGGTGGTGGTGGTGGTGGTGATGATGATGATGATGATAATGAAGATGAAGATGAAGATGAAGATGAAGATGAAGATGAAGATGAAGATGAAGATGAAGATGAAGATGCGGAGGAGGAGGAGGAGGATTTTTAATTTTCATTTTGGTTTTCTAATAGGAAAGTCTGGCGGGAAACGGAGGTTCTAGAGAAGAAGGAACTCTATCCGAAATTCTGATTGACAAAAATGGTGGCTCATTGAATGTATTCATTCACGGTATAGATCCTCAATGGGAACTCCTGCGTGAGTCCTCCATGAAAGTAAGTTTAAATACGTTTTCAGAAGATTCAATGTAGGTACAATAATGTAGTGTCTTCCAGGTAAGATACAATGATTGTCTACGTTGTAGTTTTCAATCTGCGATGCATTTCTGGATATAGAGATGAGTCCCACACGAAATTTTCAAAGGAGCCAAGGAGGGGTATACTAATTCCTTTTTAATGTGATATGGGTGGCCCATTCCTGCGATAAACTTTAAGAAACCTATAAAGAAAGTTGACAGGACCAGACTACCACCTCTCCGCTTCCAATGGTTATACTTGGCCAGCTTCCTATAATCATTTCCATGAGTCCTCCTTTCATGCCATGCTCTCTCTCAGTGCTTTAAAAAATGTAAACTCATCTACTTATTTGATAAGTCATTCTAGTGTCCATTTTGTTGTTGTTGTATTTTACGATTGTAGCATAAGATTATTATTATTGGTTTGTCACCACTCCCACCTTAAGTAAGCATAGTTTTTTTTCTTTCAGCAAATTCCTACGCCAGAGTGTGGTCTTACAGACTCCCGTCGGGCGGCATACATTCACCACAGAATTGAAGATAGGAACAGTGTCCGAAGCTGAAGCAGTGGAGCCCTTCATTTATGCTTATATGTTGGTTCCTACCAGGAAGGTAGTGCCCAACCTTCTACAGAACTGAAAGCAAAGTATAGCGCCCGTTAGGACATCAAACCCAAAGAGGACTTATGGTAAGTACACGGCCCCAAATTTCTTACATTGGTAGTTACCACACCGCTACCACCGAGTAGGCATGGATTACCTAACCACTAGACGTACACTCGCCGGCCAGGATTCGTGTATTTTTGCCGCAATAGATGGAGAGTGTGTACACACAGCGGCTGTCTGCACTGTCGTGGAGTAGCGGTATGGAAGCACAGTGTATCACTTTATTCTTAATCCCTAGTAAGGAAGCATTATCCCTCAAATAACACTCCGTTAAATGGAGATAGCGCTTCGTTAACTGGAGATAACAAAGCTGTGAACCCAAATAACGAGTCTTATCTTGGGTTAACAATGCTGAACCCCAATAAACGGTCCTTATCATTAGTTAAACAAAGATTATTCTCTAGATAAGAAAGCGACCATAAATAACGGTTTTTTTCCCCCCTTATCTTGGGTTAACACAAGCTGAACCCCAAATAACGGTCCTTATCAAGGTTAACAAAGCTGAACCCAAATAACAGCGTCTATCTTTATATAACCAAAGCTGAACCCCAAATAACGGTCATTATCTGGGTTAACAAAGCTTATTCTAGATAACGAAACTTATCTAGGGATAAGGCCCCTTATCTCCAACATAACGCTCAGTTAAATCAAGATAACAAAGCTGAACCCCAATAACGACCCTTATCTGGGGTGAACAAACTGAACCCAAATAAAAACAGTCGTTAATTTGGGGGTTCAGCGTTGTTATCTCGAGATAAAATTATCTCGAGATAAACTTTGTTAACTCCAGATAGGAGTGTTTAATCAAGATAAGGCCGGTATTTTGGGTTCAGCCTTGTTATCTCTAGATAAACTTTGTTAACTGTATATAAGGACCGTTATTGGGGTTCAGCTTTCTTAACCCTAGATAATGGCCGTTATTTGGGGTTCAGCTTTGTTAACCCAAGATACGGACCGTTATTTAGGGTTAAGTTTTGCTACCCTAGATAAGATGGTAACTCCAGATAAGATAGGGTGGTTATTTGGGGTTTCAGCTTTATTATCTGGAGAAAGGGTGCCTTATCTCGAGATAAGAGACCTTATCCCGAGATAAGCCTTGTTAACGCCAGATAAGGGTCGTTATTTGAGGGTTCAGCTCTGCTATACGATATAAGCTTGTTAACTTAATATAAGGCGGCGTTATTTTGGGGTTAGCTTTGTTAACCCTAGATAAGGTGCGTTATTTGGGGTTCCGCTGTGATCGCCAGTAAGGAAAGCGGTACTCCAGTTAAAGGGTGTTATTTGGAGATAAGCTATGGAAGAAAGTGATACACTTCTTCTTATCCCTAGATAAGGAAGCCTTATCTCCCAATAAACTCGTTAACTGGAGATAAGCTTTGTAACTGGAGATTAACAAAGCTGAACCCCAAATAACGGTCTAGTCTGGGGTAACAAAGCGGAACCCTCAAATAACGGTCCTTAACTTAAGTTAACAAAGCTGATCTCGAGATAAGAAAGCTGAACCACTGAAATTAACGGTTTTCTTGGGTTACAAAAGCTGAACCCCAAATTAAACGGTCCTTATCAAGGGTTAACAAAGCTGGAACCCCAAAAACGGTCCTTATCTTAAAATAACAAAAGACTTCTCGAGATAAGAAAGCCGAACCCTAAATAACGGTCATTATCTGGGGGTTAACAAAGTTATCTCAATGAAAGAAAACCTGATCTACAAGGATAAGGCCCCTTATCTCCAAATAACGCTTCAGTGTTAACTCAAGGATAACAAAGCTGAACCCCACATAACGATCCTTATCTGGGGTTAACAAGTGAACCCAAATAAAGGTCGTTTTTGGGCGTTCAGCTTTGTTATTCCAGATAGGGACCTCCCGTTATTGGGGTTTCAGCTTTGCTAACTCCAGAAAAGGAGTTGTTACCAAGATAAGGGACAGTTATTTTGGGTTCAGCCTTTGTTAATCTCTAGATAAGCTTTGTTAAGACGCGTTATTGGGTTCAGCTTTCTTAACCTAGATAAGGCCGTTATTTGCGGGTTCAGCTTTGTTAAACCCAAGATAAAGGACCGTATTAGGGTTCAGCTTTGATACAACCCTAGATAAGGAGTGTAACTCCAGATAAGGTGCATTATTTGGGGTTCAGTTTCTTATCTGGAGATAAGGGTGCCTTATCTCGAGATAAATAATTTAAGACACCTTATCCAAAGAGATAAGCTTGTTAAACACCAGATAAGGGTGTCGTTCTTTTCGTTTCCGTTCTTTTTTGTCTGGTTTGTTTTTTTTTTTTAGTGTTTGTTTTTTTATTTTTTTTTTTCTTATTTATTTGGGTTCAGCTCTGCTATCTCGGGATAAGCTTTGTTAACTTAATGATAAGGACCGTTATCTGGGTTCAGCTTTGTTAACCTAGATAAGGCGCGTATTTGGGGTTCAGCGTTATCTCCAGTTAACGAAGCGTTATCTCCGTTAACTGGAAGTGTTATTTGGAGATAATGTTTCCTTATCTAGGGATAATTAAGTGTGCTACAGTTGTGCTTCCATATACGTGGTTACACCGGCTCTCAGGCTGCGGCGCGGTATTTCTGCATGGCCAATTTGTTTTTCCGATATTTTTGGCATATATTTGCCATTTTTGATTACAAGTTCGTGAGTTATGGGGGTTTTTGATGATGCCACGATTTGAATTTCGTTAATATTCCTAAAAAACGTTCAACAAATGCTAAACGGAGCCCAAGTGCTTATATGCGCCCTCATTTCATGAAATTTTCATCCACTCTCAAAATGGCATCGTGGTAACCGCGGGGAGCTACGCGGTAGCGGCGTGTCTACTACGGTTACTGTCTACCAAATCCACCCTCTCTCCACCTTGTGGGCAATTACAGGGTAGCCATGGGGTAGGTAATAAAGTAGAGTAGCCACGTTACTGTATACCTAATAATTGTGACTTAGTAGCCCTATCTGCAGGATACCGCCTCGCAAAGCCCAGTTGTGTTACTGTGCCAGTAGCTGCCGCGGTTTAGGACATGGTGTAGCTGCCGTATAGGCTACCACCGTGAGTCAAGATCCGCCGTGTAATTTGGAATATTTACAAAGTGCAGAAAACGATTGAATGATTGGTTGATCATGCCATATAACTAGCACACTTGCTTTTTAACAAATTCATACATTTTTAATTGTAACGCGGAGAGCATATAAATTTCTTTAGAAAGCTTGTAATTCGTGCGGAATGCTGAATACATTTGATAAAGTAATTCATTTCTAGAAAATTTGAATTGCCAACCAATTTTGCATTTCTTGTACGAAGGTGTAAAAATACAGTAGTTTTCTCTTTGCATGAATATAAACAACGTTTGCAAACATGTGAATTTCAAACTTAGATTGGGCTTCTAAAACGATCAATGTGAATACAATTTCATGTGTAGAGAAAAAAAGAATGGGATTGAAAAGAAAGTTGTTCCACGTAACTGTGTGTACAGAAAGTGCGGTTATAATTTACATAGCTGAATACTTAGTGTACGGTCAGTGTGCACTCCTGTTGGTGCATAAGGGGGGGGTCCCACTCGGAAAAACACTTGCCGTTGGAAATTTAGCTAAACATCACACGGCCACATCACAGGACACAAAATAGATCGGTTTGTACCGATTCAAAAGGCGGTCCAAAAGCCGATTGACGCCGTACCAACTCTTCCGCCGGGAAAAATGAAACCCATCCTTCCAAAGGGGACTATTCCCATAAAATTTGGCTCTAATAGGAGAACATCAATAGTCATTTTCCATTGCTGAAATAAAATTTTAAACAAGTTACTCCGTACGATTTACGGGACCCAAACAGTTTGATTAGCGCCACCATAATCCTATGTAGGAATAATTATCCTAAAAAATGCCATGGCCGACTTGATTAGTTTAATTAAAATATGCGGCAACTACTATATAGGCAAAAACAATTTAGCGTTTTAAAACATAGGGCTTAGAAAAAACGAAATCCGGTCCACATGGACCCCCCTATGTCTTACAAGGAAATATGTCATGATTCCGAATATTTGGAAAATTTGGTATGGATGGAAAGCTTACGTAACATAGATTACAATAATATCAAAATAAGTTGAAAAATTGTCCACATTTGTTGAGTATTTGCCCTTGAATTTTCTGCCCAATAGCTTACTCAAAAACGATTCCAACAAATCCACATCGCAGGCAAATGGTGACGTCAAAGTGATGACCATCAGAATTTACGGCGTTGTGACCCTCATATCGCAGTGTTGCACTTTCCTCTAACTGCGTCGATATGGTTTTTATATCATAATAATTAAAAACACAACCGAAATGAAACAAAATATGTCATTCATTCTGTAACTTATTTTCAAAATTGATTATTACCTTTTAATTAAATCATCAAAACAGTGTCAGCAATAACAATTCCAGTCAACACGATGTTTTGGTCATCATTTTTACGCACGAGGAGAGCAAAATTGGGCGCTTTTGATCGATAAAGCCGTGGCGAAAAATACGCCCGTTTTTCTTCGTATGTTAAAAAGCAAAAATTAAAAATGCCTCTATGTTGGTTAATTTTACATCAAATTGTATTATTTTCGGGAATTCGTGTGATTTGTAGGTACATATATTTATGAATGTAAGTCAACTGAGATTGACAAAAAATCTTGACATATTTCCTTTAAGTGTTAAACGATGTTTTCATAATTAAAAAGTACCAATAAACAATGCTCAATGCTCAAATAGTCAGTTGAGAACACATTTAGCACGTATTGATTGCTATAAAAAGGGCAGTTCGTGACAACCTCGTCCCATCGACTTACCGAAAAGGTTGAGATCATCGAAACGTACCCTAAAAAGTAATCCAGCGTACTTAATCTACTTGCAAATCAGTCGTAACTCTAAGGGATTTGCAATTTCGTATTTTCTGTCCGTAAAGTGTACAGTACAGTGGTCTATGGGACATGGGATCAAGCAATTGCTCGTAACACAAAATCGCAAAGGCAAATTGTGATAAGCTTTTCGAAAGGAGATCTAGGGAACAATCATAAAAAGAACCCGAATTAAGGTGTGAAGCACGAAAGCACTTAACTCAATGACTCTCTTGGTGATGAGTGGATATAATTGCATGGAGCATGTGGAACATCCTGATAAGAGTGGTTAAAACGTACTTTTGTTGAATTAGTGCAATAAAATTCTTGAATATTTCAAATGACACACTGCTGAAAATGTATTGGTTCTTTCCTTGTAGAATTTGATGACCTTGACATTCGTCAAAAAGTGACGATCAATTCTAGGAACAAAACATTCAAGCCATCTCCCTATTTCAAGACGCAAGGGCTGTATGAACGCGTGTGCATTGCTCTGGATGAAGCAGAATATAGCCTTGGATGAAACATTGCACAACCAGATAGGATTTTACCGAAATTCCAATATACGACATATAGACACACGCAGCGCCAAAGTAGAAATGGTCAGCCCGGGCTCACGCTGTTAGATTGTCCTTAACTTTGTCATGTTTGTGGTGGCTATAGGACGAGATTTCACAAAACGCGTCTTAAAATGATTTACTCCAACGGTCCAATAATTACGATGCCAAAAGATACGTCGACAATGAAAAAGGGTCGTTTTTAGATTTTATTTACGGGCGATGGATCGGATATGGTCCATATGCATGTTCATGATGCAAAACTTTCCCCTATATCCTAACCCACCATATAGAGAATCAGTCTGCCGATGCCATTGATATGCCTCGTGATTTTGTCTTGTCTTTTTCAAGCAAAGGCGGAGAGGATGAGAACAACGAGATAGTGGAGTAGGAAATAGTCGGCCAAACTCTTCCGCGTATACCGTCGGCCAAACTCTACCGCGTATACTGATCAGAATCCATGAAACAAATACCCAGAATTCTAATATAGGAAGCAAAAATAAAAAGCTAAGCGTTTTTTTCCTCGTTTAGCATAAATACTTAAGGGTGATCCGATCATCCGATTTTTCTCCCTCACACGGAAGCATAAACAACAAACACTCTAATTACAAGTATTGAGTTAAATCGGTCCAGCTGTTTGGATGTAGAAGCAAAAATGTATAATGAATTGCCCCAACGAATTGTGTGATAAAAATATGGTTATCCATATTTAGAGACGTTTTTGTCCATAAAATCAAAGGAAACATTTCATGGACGTAAAAATCACTGGGGTAAAAATGGGGAAAAATATGATTGTTCGATATAAAAAATCTCCATTGCAAGGATAAAGGTCTATGGCTCAAATCGGGGTGCTGCCAAATGTTTGAATGAGAAAATAGACAAGACAGTGAATACCGACATCCAAACGTCCTAAGAGTCCTTGCATGCGTGGATATGAAAGACTTTTTTTATTTTTGGATTTAGTCTTGTTTAACCGGGTAGATCATTCATGTCAGACAATGTTTCCAGGATGCCCAGGGATCCAGGGCGACTTGGGACAGCCAGGAATTTTCACCCTACTCTTATCGATTACCTATACAGGCGTGATTCTCCATGTATATGGGACCGACGGGCTTAACGTCCCCTCCGAAGGGACGGGTTATTATCATGGTTCATTAGCCCAAGTCCAAATGAACCAGGGGGAGAGCGGAATTCCAGTTTTAATCAATAGTTCTTACCAAATCAAATCAAAATTAGTAACCAATTAAATCCCAGCAAGTGGCCCGCGAATACCCTAACCAGTGCGCCCCTTTTCTGATCAGGTGGAATCCGGCAGACCTTAGGAACAGACATTTCTTTTGAGGTATGGGCCCGGTCAGCACACTCAACTGGATATTCTTTGCATTCCAGGTTTTAACCCACAATTGATCTTCAGGCTGATTCAAAAGAAGTTACTCATTTATTGTAGTTAGTCAAAACTCTGTAGGAATTCATTGCAAAATAATACGAGTTAGAAGGACAGTTCAGGAATGTTAAAAAGAATTTTTGCATTTGCCTCATGCAAAATCCGGGTGTACTAATTGAATAAAACTACCACTGATTGTACACGTCTGGGTAATTCGCATCCAAACTTTAATTGCTGACAATTTTAATGATATCCAAAATTTGATTTCGCGAGGTCTATCTTTAACAGAAAGAGCCTCAATGTTTTTCGAACCCGGGTTTTGCATGTTTGGAATTGCTTATCAATGAAAATATAGATCACACCGGAAGTGAATAAGCCGAATACGCCGTCTTATTTTAATAAAATGAGATTTAGTATTTTCTGTCGTGTCAAGGATATTGATAAGCAGTGGCGTAACCAGACCTTGCAAATGGGGGGGCTGAAGGGGTGCCAAGGCCTTTTTTGCGGGGGTAATTTGGGTCCTTCTCCATAGACCTGATATAAAAGGTCAGCTCATTTGGGGGGGGGGGGGGCTGGCGGGGGGGGCCAACAAAGGTTCCGTTTGGGGGGGGGGGGGGCTTGCGCCCCCATGCCCCCCCTGGTTACGCCCCCTGTTGATAAGGATCGCACTCGCTCTGTTAAAAAGATCACCAAACTTCGTTGAGACCCTGGAGACGGAGTGGAAGGGTCGCTTTCAACAACCTTCTCACTAGTGGAGCTACCTCTTCTATCAGCCAAAGAGTCAATGTCCCTTGAGGCCCAGTGTCAAGCAGATCGGTGCTGTGCACCTACGATATCTCTAAATACTTAGCCAAGGTCCTCAGCCCTTGGTCGGCCAAACATAACACCATGTTTTAAATTCTAAAGACTTGTGAAAAAATCAAGGGTCTCTCTCTGGAACCAGATGAACCCATAACATCCTTTGACGTCACAGCCCTCTTCACTAGAATACCCCGGCTGACGCGGTGAAATGTGTTCGGGAAGTTTTGATAAAGGAATTCCGCATGCACGAGCGGACGGATTTATCGGTGACAATTCTGTGTGAACTTTTGGAACTTTGTTTGGACACAATTATTTGGCGGCCACTTTTACCAAACAAACCCATGGATGTAGTATGGGGTCACCGGTTTCACCATCATCTCCAACCTATACATGGAAAGTTTTGAACGCTTAGCTTGTCATCCTTCAAAAGTATTAGTCCATCCAAGTGGTAACCATCTGCTGATGAACTTGGGTATAGTAAGACACATGAACTGCTAGGTTTTTCAACCACATCAACAACATGACCCAATATCAAGTCACCCAGAGGGTTGTCCAATAATGAGTTAGCCTTCCTTGATTGTCGAGTCCGCATTGAAGAGGATCGTTCATTGCCGGTATCGTGTATAGAAAAAACAAACACATACAGTCATACTTGCAATTGATTCCAACAACCCCCTCATTTAGAAACTTGGTGGGTGAAAACATTGTTCCACAGAGCGGACTCTACCATAACCAAAGAGGCAGATAGAGACACTGAAATAAGCATCTGAACATGCATCCGTCAATGCCGGCTACAGAACTGGGCGATGACAAGCTCTGAAATCAGGTCAAAGTGAAAAATGCACTACCAATTCTAAACAATCTTCAGGAGGGGGTCCAGTGTAACCATACCATACCCCACGGTGATTTATCCGAGAAACTCAAACGTATGTTCAAAGAGTACAAAATCTCAACTCACTTTAAATCTACCAACACCATTCGCCAGTCCTTAGTACATCCCAGGGACAAACAGCCCAAGAGCCGGCAAAGCGGTGTGTTTATGGTATTCAATTGCTCCGATGTTGTTTAAACTGTACTGATTTCCAGTGGCGTAACTATGCGAGGGGGGGGGGGGCAGGTGGCCCCCCCCCACCCCGAACGACTTTGGCGGGAAAAAAATGCCAAAAATTATCCTAAATCAGCCATTTTTTAGCCCTCTGGCCGGGAAAAAGTGGCCTTTTGACCCCCCCCCCACAAGAGGGAAACATTCCGAAGATCTGGAAATTTGCCCCCTCATGGCGGGCAGGCCCTTACCCACTGCTGATTGCTTACATGGAGAACTTCCCAACCACTGAAGAAAAGGCTCCAACACCAAAATTCGCTATAGCTCAGGTCCCGTCGAATCGGCAGTGTACTCCAACCGGAGCGGCCAGCGGACAGACTTTGACTTTGAGGAGTTGAAAAAAATCCTAGATCGAGGAAATCGGTGGTTGAGCGAGGAGTCAAAGAAGCCATCTGGTGAGGAGAACAAAACCATCCCTCAACTGTAGTGGGGGAATTCGGAACAACTTTCTCACGCCTGGACCGAACCATGAAGCGATCCACGCAAATGACGCACTCACAACCCCTTGTGACAGCATCTCTTCCTTAACATTCAAAGATTGAAGTCTACCTCCATCACAACCCAGCTGAAGGGTGATGGTATCACCCGGCAACAGAAATTGATGAATCTCTGGTTGTCATGATTTAATCCACTACTTAGCACTAAATGATTGATGGGGTTTACTCTAAATGTTCACGGTAGAAAAGTTGGGCAAGGTGCCCTTTTGTGTGGACTGGAATGAGAACGTCAATGGAAGATGAGGAGCAGGGTCCATCGTGTTGGACTCGGGAAATTTCATTACAAGAAAGTGGTTCACGTGGTAACTTGAAAAGAACTTTTTAATAATTACCGTGGCCATAATACTGTTGTCATAATGCGAATACGTATTCAGACATGCTTTGCGCAAACGGGCCGTACGCAGGATTTTTTTACTGGGGGGCGGATCTTCGAAAAAGTGGACCTTTTTAGGGAAAAATGGACCTAACCCATAAAGGTCCATGTTTGGACGTTTTAACATATCATCACCAAAAGGTGGATTTTCTTTTCAATATTGTCATCTAAATTTGGACCTGTTAATAAAAAAAATCAGCAAAAAGTGGACTTTCCAATTTTGGGAAATTGTAGTTTCATAATATATGGTCATATAGTTTTATGTTAACAAACGCAAAAATGTCAGAAACGTCTTGTATTGGTCAAATAAATATATTCGTACTCAGCAATACGCGTGTATAATTACTTTTATTTATGGCCACACCAACCAATACCCCTAAGGCCCAATAAGAATGTGACATGTAAACGAAAGGCGGAATCTGCCGATGGCCTGATTAAACCAATGATCCAATGCTGTTATAAATTTCCTCATTGTATTCATTCGTACCAACTTGTCGTTCAAGCAAAATTATACCATCTTAGGAGGACTCTGTTGTGTGTGTGTGTGTGTGTGTTGTGTGTGTGTGTGTGTGTGTGTGGGTGGTGCGTGCACGGGGGGGGGGGCGTGCACAGGTGCTACTTGACATACTGGCTGGTTATAGTGTGATTTGACGCCAATTACAAGGCACGTGTTGTATGGTATGTATATTATCCAGTAAATCATGCTTAAAAAAAACTGGGTAGAGAGGCCAACAGTATATCTGTGTCACACTTGCTTTAACGTTTTTACCGTCATTCGGGGGAGAAAGTCTCGTATTTCCCCACTCAAATACCTGCGCTTGCCACTGTCTTAACAAAAACTACAACAACCCGGGACACACCCCTATGACTGAGGTCTAATAAAACTAAAAATTTAAACATAGAACACGTCTGACTCCATTTGCAACCCTAATTGGACTATCGTGGCGAAGGTTGACGGTGAGACAAGGGTGGACTAACAAAACCAATCAATAAAGCTTGTGTTAATATTGGACAGGCCAATGGCCTGTGTGTATTATACGATGCTGGACCGGCCATGATATTATGTCCGTAGCAGAGGAGAATTTGGCAGTGTCGTTTGTGAGGAAGAGAGGGGGAAGAGAGGAAGTGTTTAACATTCTGAAGCAACAAGATGGCCGAGTAAAACTGGTAAGGAACAAATTTTTTTTTGAAACACGATCACAAAATAATTTTATTACAGAATGTTATTGAAAAACGGGATGAAAGATTGTGGGTCCATTCTTAGTCCATATTACTTTTATCGTATTCTTAGAAATAACTTTGTAATCTTAGCACCACCCAAGAATTCGGCAGCTTCGAACGGAATAAACTGCATGTTGAAGGAGTGGTGGAAGAATACTAAATTCTCCACAAATGTCCTCTGAAAGCCATGGATCTGAATCTAGAATTACTCCCACAAGCATATCCCTGGTAGAGGAACCATGTGGACGGTGGACCAAATACCACTGTATAACAATCTGTAGTCCCCATCTGGGGCTAAGGGAAAACCAAGTGTAATTCATCACCTAATTATTAAGATCACATAACTGTCTGTTCCCGCACATAAAACTGGCAATTTCTTAAAAATATATAAAATGTCACCCTCCATTTCTTTTTTTCCCATATCAGAGACCAATGGATTTGTATAGACTTCAGCAAACAATGAGCTAAGTATTACAATGGGCCGGGTAGTAGGGCCATTTGTATAGCCAGGGTGTTACCACCTCCACTATTCGGGTTGAGTGCCAAATACCCGTCCTCTCTCACAATAACACCATTGTACATATATAAATATAGGTCTTTGACATACTAAATTTTTCTCTCTGACAACGGCTGTAAATTGAATAGAAATGAAAGTAGCATAAGGTTACGGATTTTGGTTCTCTGCCACAAAGTTGTTAGTCCAAAGCTTGCCGCCCAGCACCATCCTCTTATGAATGTTTTGTTCATGTTTCTCCTTTTCGAATAAATGACTGAAAAACATGGCCAAAGTTAATTGAACACGCACTATAGACCTCAATATTATTTATTTGGAATGAGGTTAAGTATTTTATCCTGAATAAAAGTACTCATTCTAAATTGGAGAGCGTAACAGCTGAAATCATCTTCAGCTTCGGCGACAATATAACAATGTCCTGCACTCCCAGATGAAAAGGGATTTGAATGGTTTTTCTACACCGCATACCGTGTAGAAGTAACCATTGTTCCCGTTACGCATAGTCCGGCGTACCATAGTCCGGGAACAATGGGAACAAGGGCAATCGTTCAGTGGACTCTATACGCACATTAGTTTCACGCTTATCCCGTTAATCGTCTATGGAGCACCGGACTATTGCTCCTACCGGACTATATCGGCTTTCACACCGGGGCGGTTGATTATTGAATATCTTTAAAGGAAATATGTCAAATTTTTGTCAAGTCAGTTGACTTACATCATAATACTATATGTACATACAGCACGAATTCCCGAAAAAAATAATACAATTGATGTAAAATGAACAAATAGAGGCATTTTTAATTTTGCTTTTTTTTTGACATACGAAAGAACGAAAACGCGGCGGATTTTTTTTTCGCACGGCTTCATTGATCAAAAGCGCCAATTTGCTCTCCTCGTGGAACTAGTCAAAGTGATGACCAAAACATCGTGTGACTCGAATTGTTATGCTGACAACGTAAAATTGATGCTTAATGAAAGTAATAATTAAAATTTGAAAAATAGTTACCGAATGACGATTTTTGTTTTCATTTCGTTGTGTTTTAATTATTATGATTTAGAAAAACACATCGATCGCAATAGGGGAAAGTGGCAACACTGCCATATGATGGTCACACGACGTAAATTATGGTGGTCATCACTTTGACGTACCATTTGCCTGCGATGTGGATTTATCGGAATGTTTTCGAGTAAGCTATTGGGCGGAAAATTAAAGGGCCATAACTACTCAACAAATGTGCACATTTTCAACTGTATTTTGATTTATATGTAATTACGTTACTTAAGCTTTCCATCCATACCAAAATTTTCCAAATATTCATAATCATGACATATTTCCTTTAAATCATTGTTTGCTGAAAAGTCGATGTGTTATCCATAGTCACTGATATTGGGGAAAGAAATTGACGTGACATTTTATATATTTTTAAGAAATTGTGCCAGTTTTATGTGCGGGAACAGACAGTTAGGTGTCGTAATTAATTTATATGAATTTTTTTTTTTTTTTTAAAATTTTAATACACAAACCTGTAACAAAACAAAGCATAGAAGGAAATATGTCCCATGGACTATGGGTGTGTCCGTACGCAACTAGGTTTACCTGAACCACTATGAATTCAACATCTTAAAGGTCACAGGCAATGCAAAATAGAACTGATTTGGGTTTGTGTCAAGTCTACAAGGATGGGCGAGAAGAAAGCTTCAATATTTGGGTTGGTGATGGCATCATTAGGACTATTTTTGATTTTTTTTCAGAGAGTAATATGAAAAAAATTCCAGGTGATCGACACTTGGTTAAGTGTGAATCTATTCAGGCACTGACTGAAAAAATCAATAGTTTCACTAATAGCCCTGGAGCTAGCACACATTTGTAACACATCTCAAGTACAAAAGGTTTGAGTGATTAATTATGTTGCACGGACTGACCGGAAACCCCTGAAACGTGATTTTAAGTGCGCAAGTGTGCCTTAAGGAGAGGGGGCCAAAACCAAAGTTTGTACAGGGGTCAAATTTGTAAATTGACCAATACTGGTTGAAAAGCACACCATGTTAATGTGTTCTAACCATGAGATTCAGAAAAGGTATAGCTTTGTAATATGTACAGCCTAAAGATTCAGTATTAAAGGTAAAATATAGAAAAATCAATAAATAAGGGTCAATTTCAGTTGTACAGGGTCAAAATTTTAAAGTTAAAAAAAAAAACATTGGATAAAAAAAATGGTGCAAATTAGTGGTGAGTTAATATGGATTAAAATAAGGGAATAGTTTTGACTGTCTTAATGCTTAGTTCCGATGTAGGGGCACGAAGGTCAACGTCCAATGCATTCAATGGTGCTTGAACTTGTTACCCCCTACTTTATTAAGCAAGCAATTTGAGACACTAAAAACTGAGTCCTTAATTTTATTCCTATGAGCGCCGCCAATAAGTGCACCATTTTTTTTTAAAATCCCACAAATCGGAGCCAAATTAATAATTTGACCCCCTGTTCAACTGAAATTGACCACTATTCTTGATTTTTGCGGTTTTAGCCTATAACGTCTTGAAACTTTAGGCTGTACAATTACAAACTATAACCTTTTTGAATATTATGGTTTTAGACACGTAACATGGTGTGCTTTTCAACATGATGGGATCGATATGTACACATTTGACCCCTGGACAAAAGACTTTGTTTTGGCCCCCTCTCTTAAGGCACACTTGCGGCACTTAAGGAATCCCGTTCCAGGGGTTCCGGTCAGTCTGTCAACATATTAATCACCAAAAACCTTTTGTACTTGAGATGTGTTAACAAAATGTGTGCTAGTCCTGGGTTATAATGATGGAACTGGTGAGTTGTATCTATTCTGGCCCTGTTATTGGTATGGGACTGCCCCGTTAAGATTTGGACTTAGGTTTTCATCTCTTTCCTGGGACTTTGAACGGGATAAAGCTTTGGTATAAGGTAGGAATAAGAGAGTGGTCATGCAGGTAAACGGGCGGTAACCTAGTCGGTGTTAGGAAACACCGCATCCGCTAGTTTAATAGCAGCTCGGAATAAATGCGAAAGGGAGGAATTACATGCAAGAGATAGAAGTGCATTTGTGGTTTAAGATCTTCATTTTTGAAAGGTTTTCTTTAAAATTATTGGAATTGGCCGGAAAAAGGCCATAGTTATTTTTGTTTCAATCTCATAAGTGAATGCTATAAACATTAATTCAGATTAGAAATAGTGATTACGATGTTGGACTACGACCGACGAAAGTGTCTTCGGATGTGAAAGGCAGTTGTCAGGAACAGGAAATACATGTTTATCAAGCCAAAGGAGTCCTCGAATTGGGAATATCATCTCTTTGGAAACTTTTGACAGTCAATAGGATGACCTATTAGAAAACAGGATGGGAACGTTTATAGAGCATCCTGAAATTGTTTCAACTTTATCAATACTGGGACGAACCGATCTGGATTATAATGCGCTCTACAAGAACACATACAGAAGGCTGTGGAAAAAAGTTCCTGGTTAAATTAGAGAGGCACTTCCACCCGTGCCTTCAAACGGCTCCCGAAGACACTAATTCCTGATGTTAAAATTTGTTTAACTTTAGGTTTGGTAGTTTCAGATGATGCTGTATGGTTGTTGTATTTAATTTTAAATTTTAAGGTATTTATTGTAAGGCTCGTGTTCTCTGTAGGAGGCCAATATAAATACATTTTTCTTCTGCAGGCCGAAGAATACTCCGGCATTGACAACCCTCATGTAGTGGGACTCAGTTCTTATTGTGGGTTAATCCCACCAGTGTTAACACTATCAGCTGTTAGATCACTGGACTGCGAGTTCAAGAGTATCATATTTCCATGCAGGCCATGGTCCGGTGATATAATACCCTACTTGCACCACTAGTGAAAGTGACATTCCTGCTTGCACTAAAGAGAATAGTCCGTAACTAAAGAGCTAGGAACAGGTTTTCTGATTGGTTGGGTCAGATTGCAAAATTTTGCTTGACTAATTAAAAAACTGTAGAGGATTATATAGCCAATTTATATCCAATAAAACTTCCAATGTTATAATATAACAATTGTGTACAGAATTAAATGTATGTATATTTGTACACTGATAGCATGGAAACTATTTCATTAGCAGGACTAAATTTTCAGGTGTGGTAAACAGGCACAACTTTTGTACAAGCAATTGGTATGACATATATTACTACACAATAGTGATTTGCCTTTGCACTGGATAGAGAAGTTCCCTTTAAAAGGGAAGTATGGTAAACTGAAGATTGGTGTTCCATGCAATGCGATTCTACTTCAAAATTAATACCACATTACCAGAAAAAGTAAATGAAACTGAAAGGTCTTTTGTTCACAATAAAGGTTGATAATTATGATTGATGCCTTGAATTCGTATCATTTACAATATAGTGTTACAAAACTCAATGTTGTTTCATTTCACAAATTGTGCACTAAATGCAGAAGATTGTCCTTAGGACTCGTCTTGTTATTATAATTATATATTATTAGTTATTATTATTTATAAATACATAACAAACTGACCGAAAATCACTCCTTTGGAAGAGGTGAGTTTTCAAACAGGCGTTTGAATGAGATAATGATAATGAGTCTTATAGAGCACCTTTTACAAAGTAGGCAAGGCGCTGACAGAAAGAACTAGTCAAGCCAGAGATATGAAAACAATACGGCCTGAAATAACCCCTTAATGGCCTGAAATGACCCCTCAATGACCTCGACTGAATTGTATACTTTTGTTTTTTTTTTTTTTTTTTTTTTTTTTTTTTTTTTTTTTTTTTTTTTTTTTTTTTTTTTTTTTTTTTTTTTTTTTTTTTTTTTTTTTTTTTTTTTTTTTTACTGCAACTTTTTTATTGACACTTTTTTCATTCAAATGAGGTTTGTGTTGGTATGCGTGATTGGATTTCTATCATTTTCTCACAAGATGGGCAGAAGAGTGTCCATTTGCATTTGGGATTTTGTTGAATTCGTGCGTTTCTATTTCATTAATTAAGAATAATGTTGGGGGAACTTAGGACTTGTAGTACCTGTATGCTTTTCATATTGTAGCTATAACTCAGACCGGAGGGGCCTGGAGGCTAATAATCTTTGACCCCGAAACATGAGGTCGAGACTATCATAGACTTCCCCTACCATCAGTGTTACATTACTGTAGCTATGACGGGCTATAGTCTTCTGTGGGCTGATATATAGCCTATTTGGTCTTATTTTCCCTCTTTTTTGGCAACATGGATTATTTGACCCCCTTAATGACCTTTGACCCCGATGTAAAAAAACCCTCATATAGATCAGGAATATGCATTGTTCTAGTACAAGTAAACAAAAAAATTACCATGCTTAGTTCTAGAGATAAAAAATTCTTAGTGTTATAATCCGGAGTCGACCTGTAAATGACCTTTGAACACAAAATAACATGCCTTGAATACTTACATCTGGAACATAATGCATACATAAAGATGTGCCACTACTAGTTATATTTTGGGTGTTAATGAGAAGGTGTGAATATTTATGTTGTTTGATCGGGGAGAGTGACCCTTAATGACCTTGCCCCAAAACGGAAAACCAAGAACCCTGGCTGTAACAATGCATGTGCGATAACGATGCCACTCTATTATTGTAAGGACAGCAATTTTACAATTGTCACACTTTGCCTTCAGCCAAAAAAATGTCCCTTAATGCCTGGGACTCCTTCCTGAAACACCTTATAGAGGAATGGGCCATAGGCCAGTCAAAATAGAATGAATGCCGCTTTAACCAATACTAATTGAAACAGAGTCAATTCCAAACAGAATTGGATTGACAATACCTTTAAAAACCAAATATCCAAAGGAGATAAAATCAACGGAGTGGAAATATATTTTAAGGGGGTAGGCGTTATATACAGGATCACAATATAAAAGTATCAAAACGCGTCGAAAAGTTTGCCAACGTGTTCGTTACAGTGGTCAAGGACGTGGAAAGGGAGGGTTTTGCCCTATCTGCAGGTTGTAGTTATAGTTATGAGTCCAAAAGAGGTCAAAGAATGTGGCGGGAGGACACAGGGTTCGATGGACGGTCACTAGAATAGCTCTGTAATTTTATATAGAAAGTTCAACCAAAGAATCTATTAATTATTTATCTAGTGGGACAAATTAACAGTTTAAACAGTCGAACAAAATAGGACCATTCTATGGAATTTACCCAGGATGACCTAGAACGGTATGTGGCTATTGTACTAAAAAAAAAATAACGCGTAGTGAGGGCAAACCCAGCTTTTTTAAGAACCTAGGAGGATATCCCAAATAATTGGTGAACCATTATTAAATCAAGTGAAGCAAAGTCTAATGTTTGCCGTATACCCTGTACACATGTTTCCCTATTTCTAATGTTCCACTAGGTGTTTTGGTTAGACTTTTATATATTATTTTTCGTCTTTCACAGGATATTAACACCAAAAATGTTCTATTGTGGTGGGTCAAATCATAAAATTACGGAAATACCAGTGGTTGCTCATGAAGTTAAAGTTGAAATCGGCTTACTCCGTAGAAAAATTATTATTTTGCATTAAAGTTTACACATTGACCCTGGTTAAAATACGTCAAACCTTGGCTCAGTTGGCTGAGCTAGATGCAGATAGTTGCGAGATGGTTTGCAGAAAAACGACGCATCAGAACAGAGCAAAAAACGGCCGGTACGGAGCGAGAGGAAAAAGGCAGGAAACACTAGGGAACTAGGCAAAAACTGGGGACTTAAGAAGACTTTTAAAGGCAGGTAAACTATATCAAGACCACGGATGTTGGTAGGCAACTCATTCCAAAGCGCAGGACA
This sequence comes from Ophioderma brevispina, assembly GCA_023653785.1. NCBI lineage: Eukaryota > Metazoa > Echinodermata > Ophiuroidea > Amphilepidida > Ophiodermatidae > Ophioderma > Ophioderma brevispina. Next base: position 15,266 of record JAMKCH010044790.1, on the reverse strand, counting down.
AATAGAAAAGGCACGATCACCAGCCTTTCTTTTTGGAAAGCGGAGTATCAAGGAAAATTGCGGAATCTGGAGTCTAAGTATGTAAGTGGACTATGAGACCGTGGGAAAAATGACGGACAGGTGAACAGGAAATTGAAATGCAGCTTAAAGGTCTAAAGGAGAATTTTGAAATGTAATCCTGTGGTGAGAATCTGAGGGATGGACATGAGTGCGCCGGGTGCTTCATAGAACGAAATGCATATCTCAATTCAACAGGAGGTGATTCAAAGGTTTTGGACCCAAATTATCAGTTGCATGGGGGTTCATGTACCCCCCCCCCCCTACGGAACCATTTGCCCGACGGAATTTTTTACATTAAGCAATAAAAGTAGGAATCCCATCAAGAACCTAGGCAATATATTTTCAAAATCGGAAGAAAGAGAACTATCAACCGCGCCACGAAAAATATTTTTGTGGAATGAAGAAGTTGTAATTGGCATGTACAAAAACTGGGCCCATGTGAAACCTGGGCCTTGGCAGTTGGGCCTGTGAATGTCAAGCAGACGTGACGTGCGTTATGATATTTGTCCACCTTTCCCAGCCCAACCCCCCCACCGCGTCTATTATTACCCTTACCCTCAGTCAGATGGTACTTAGTCTCGTGGCCTTTTATAACCCTCTCAGTCGTAATTGGCATTATGAAATCATGACTCCTACCATACTACCCGTGTATGTCTGTGTACTTTTGGAAAAGGGAACACTACAGGTTGCGCCTGTCTGTTTAAGAGTCAGAGATGTCAGAGTGATTATATCCGGTGCTTGAAGTCCCCAGAGCAGATGTGCTGCAAATCTTTTATTTCAGGCCAAATGGCCAATGACCACAAAGCCATGTTTTGTACATGCCCGTTAATGTGTTCTAAAGGGCCCAATCTACCACAAATGATGTCATTTATAATAGGTCATCTTTTGGCTTTGGCTAGAATTCTAGCAATACAGGTGTTAATTGTCAGTAGTTCGCGAGCTCGGAGCGCGACGAGAAAGCCCAAGACTGGGAGTGTTTTATTTTCCACAAGAGGGATGAGGTTTAGTGGGTGTCTGGGAGAAAATATAGAAATCGTGAACGTCAAAAAAACCGAATGTACATTTAAGAATAGCAGGGGTGTTGTGTTCGCCAGTGGGGGTGGGGAAGCATCGAGGCCACTGACTTACGCAGATCGTGCCCAACCTGCACAGTTACTGAAAATTACAATTTTAAAACGTAAATGTTGTGTAGCGGCTTTCGGGCGTGCTATCGGATGTCGAGACATTCGGTACAAAGGGGCAAATGATATAATAGGAGTAATTCTATGATTGCTGGCAAGGTGTAAACTATTCAAGTGTACATGCTTAATACGTCAATAACGTAAGGTCCAAAAAATAATAAATAATCAGACTGAAGCTGCAAGTGGCTGATAGGTACAAAGAAAACTGCGAAGGCGGCACACGAGTCACTGCCGCCATACACAGCACTAACAGTGATTGGTCGAACCTTTTCACTCATTTTCCGGTGGGGTAATATTACATTATCTCTGAAATACTTATTTGTACAATGATTGTGAGAGAAAAATGCGACAGACATCAAGCGCAAGGCCGCATTGTGGGACCGTGGGCCAGACTACCACTTAGTAAACGAGCAAGGGAAGGCTGAGCCGACGCTGCGAGAAGGAAAGATCGTTTCATTTGAAGCTGACGGAAGATTCGAGGGGATATGACTTCCAAAGACTATACCCGTTGATGATGTACAGGACGGGGATCAAAAGGCTACAAGAAGAGTGCGGCTTTGATCTGGGATTCCACGCTGTGAGGCCAAAGAGGGACAGAGATGTGGAACAGGTTTAGTATTATCGTATTCTTCAAGATTTTTTGACGGATTAGTTAGTAAAACAATTAATTTAGGGGTTGCACTATGGTCTGTACTGGGGTGACTTGAGTATGTCTTTGATCGCCACTTGTAGAAATCTTAAGAGTGGTATAATGATGATGATAATACTAAGGCAATGGTATAAAAAAACACTTCTCACAACAGCAGAAAGGCATGGCGTCATTGCTCAATCAATTTTGTGTGTGTATGGTGTGTGTGTGGTGTGTGTGTGGTATGATGTGTGGGTGCGTGCGTGCGTGATCGTGCGTGCTGAGCGCGCGACCTTCATGAAAAAGTGAATTTTAGTGCCCTATTTTGTAAATATATTACGAGAATCGGCCTGGCTACAAACGTAATTCTTACATAGATCATCAACTCACAGTAGACTGCGCAGCAGGCGATCGCCAGTTCCTCTGACAAGGAGATGAAGCTTCTGTTGTTGGGGCGGAGAGGGGGTTTGGGTGGGTCGAGCATCGCCACAGTGCACAGACATTAGGGGAATGTTCACCTCGAAGGGGGGTGAATCGTGGATGAAATAGGAAAGGTCGATATCTTAACCACCCCAAAAACTTTGACTTTTACGCTCTTTTAGCCCACAAAGTTAGTACTTAAGGAATGGTTTGCATGGATTATGAAATGTATTGTGGTTCTTTAAACTGTAAAAATACTGTTTATCCATAAGTAATGATAGGTGTTTTGATACAGTACAGTATAGGCACCATTGTCTGCATCATGGGATTGATTCAAACACCTCTGGTTTGCAAGTTGGAAAATAGCCGTGTGCAACATGTTGTTTGTATACACAAGCCCGGTCGGAGATGGCGCTCCGGAGGAAGTCTCCGCCCCTGACTTCTGGAGAGGGAAGCTTTTGGCTGTAGGAGAGATATGATTTCTCTGTCGGGCATGGCTCTCTTGCCATGCGGTGGTGTGTAGAAAAGCATATAACTTACTAAGATCCCCTCTGGCATCCTTAGAATTTGACCAATAAAAGAAGCTGTCTCAGTCTTACTAGGTTTATCAGAGCTCCGTACCGTAGCAGCATAGATTTGGCATTGGGACACGATCAATAAATAATAATAAATAATAATACTACGAAATTATATAGCGCCTTTCCAAGGATACAAAGCGCTGTTGACTATGTGATTACGCTGCCTTCAGGAAATCGTACATCAATGCGCTGGACTGTTTCAGCATGATCGTAGCAATCATGTTGCAAAGAATTGACCTTATATCAACATTGTTTGTCAGCACCAGGTGTCTCAGCCATACAAAAATACTGTCACGGCATGTTGTGTTGGAAGAGGGCTTACTTCATTTCGATTGTATACTTGACTTTTCCATAGCAGCTCCAACTTCCCAAATGCTGCCCAGGCAATAGTCGAGGGGCTCTGATAGACACTCCATATTGGTCGTAGCCAGGGCTCGCCCGGGCTACGACTCGTGTCGGCTACCCAGGGCAAGGGCTTTCGTTGTTAAAGGGTTTTAGAAATGGAAGCCATCATAGCAACCAAGATAGTTGAGTTCGGCAGGACATGGTTGATGCAGGCATAACTTTAAGCAGGAAGTTGCAGTTGGTAGTCTGTACTCGCTTTTGCACAAAGGTGATAAGGCCCAATTCTTCCGCTGCAGCTGCTGTTATTGATCGACTTATTAAATAATGATCAATTAATTGCAATAGACGTAAGATATGTGTGATAAATAGTTAACGTATCTCGATACAACACAGAGTAGCAATTTTAGTGATCATTAAATTTAATAAGTCTACATACATCGTACATATGGACGTGGCGTTATTTATGATTTTCATGGGCAACTTTCACCGGAGGAAAAAAACCTCAGTGAAAGACCGTATGCTTGCTTGTGAAAGAAATTCCATTAAACTGGGTATTGTTATTGTTTTCAAAAGGTCGCAGTGATGGATGCTGATGGACAAAGTAAAGGACAAACTAAATGCAATTCACAAAGATGGTTTTAAGGTGATCATATTTACTAACCAGCGAGGTATGGAGAAGAATCACACAACACCAAAAGATTTCCAGAAGAAAGCGACGGATATTATCAATGAATTGGGTATTCCAATACAGGTATGGTGTTACAACACAAAATATGTTAGCTGGAACCAATAATTCTAATTACTTTGGGAGGGTTCCATGGGCGGATCCAGGATTTGAAAAACGTCAAAATTACCGGGGGGCTGAAAGGCTGAAACTTGTCAAAAATGGGCCAAAATGGGCTGATTTTACAAGATTTTGCAGAATTACCGGGAGGCGCGCGCCCCCTCCGCCCCCTCCCTGGATCCGCGCCTGGGTTCTACACTTATATACCTGTGAATTAATTTAGCGTACGGTATAGTAGAGTCGAATCGACCAACGTCCATTTGTACATATATTATATTTGCCAAATATTCCCCCAATGCAAGTGAATTATCCATTTGAAATCGGCATGCCGATTTATCCATATTTGATGGACAATTCACTTGAATTCACATTTTTTAGTCTTGGGTCAGTGGTTCTTGAAATCCTCTGCTCATTTACTGAATTATTCTTGCTGCAAGCAAAACTAATTACTGTAATGGTATATTCAAAATGCACTTCAAGATCAACATTAGTGCAGCTCTTGCTATTTTATTCCTACAGAGCATAGAGACGGTACAGAGCATAATTATGTGTACCATTAACTCTGTGGAACAGAACAAGCACCAATAAATGTACTATCTGGAGTACATGTCCCTCTGATCATCTGATGACACGTATGGTTCACATCAAATTGATCCAGACCATTCTGAATCTAAAGCACCATGCAGAATTCTCCACTGAAAACTTGCACGTAGCTGTTTTTCACAGAACTTATGCTTAAAAGGGATCAATTGTGTGGGCATCTTCGTGTCCAAGAAATTTAAAATACTGCTTGGGACATGAGAGCAAACAAAACGACTCTGTAAAATTTGTGTCACTGGCTGCTCGAGGTAGTTGGTGGGCCATTTGATACCTTTTCTGGCCATATCTCTAGTCTTATACTGTTACACCATTACTTAGCCGAAGTACTTGTTCATATTGTTATGACGTCTCGTAGGCGTCAAAGGTCAGAAATACCTTTCAATCAAAATAAATGAGCCTTGTGCACAAGTGATCTGAATTTTATATAACAAAACAGATTTTAATGATTTGTAATTGGTTCAAGAATTTGGTATGTCCAAAACAACATTACATAAAATTACACACAATATTTAAGATTACATGTAAACTTAATTGTAAACAAGAATGTCCATTAATCTCCACGAGAAGCGTTGCAGTTCAACGATGATATGTCCTCACAGCGAAGACTCCAAAATGACAGCATGCAAAGTCACGCTTATAAATCCTCAGGTAATATTCCATTGGAATCTTCTCAGTCCTGAAGATAACTTTTGTCCAGCAGTTCAAGACGACAAGGTTAATCACCACGATTTCTATCTGTCCACAATTTGGAATCCTATTTTGATTCCCAGCACTTTCGGCTTCAAAGACGAAGGTAGAATAATTACAGCACTCTGCTCACATGGAATTTAAAATATAATAAATCCTGGCACTGTGTGGAGCATGAATCTACCATTATTGTAGATAAAACTAGCTATAACCATACTGTATAGCTGATTGCAACTGCTGACGGCGAGACTTAGCTCAAATCTCAAATATATACTGACTTCGCAAAGATCCCAGTCTAAAAATAGACATTACAACAGCATCATGCATAAACATAACCTGAATAACATCACTTTCCATATATAACTTTGTGGGGAAATTCCCTGATCTAACAATGTTTTGTCTCGAAGCATAAACAAGTTTCTAAGTTTAGCATCCTTGGGGAATTCCCCACTTCCCCTATTGTGCAATCTAAACAGGTGCACTTAGCAAAACAAACTAGGGGTATTCCCCCTTTCTCTCTTTTATAGTAAACAAAGTACTTTTCCCGTGAGAAATCTCTTCTCAAATAAAATTGAGAAAATAATATTTTTAATCAGAGAAATGGAGGCCATATAACAATATCATCTATGATGTCATAATTGTACAACATGTTATATTTTAAACAGGTGTTTGTTGCTACTGGTGAGAATCACTACCGTAAACCCTACACACTGATGTGGGATTACATGGTAAAAGACAACAATGACGGGATCACGCCTGATCTCAAGACCTCATACTATGTAGGCGATGCTGCGGGAAGACCCAAGGATTGGGCTCCAGGCAAACCTAGAGACTTCTCTTGTTCAGATCGCAAGTTTGCTGCTAATGTTGGCATCCAGTTTTTCACACCAGAGGAATTCTTCTTAGACGAACCGCCAGCACCATTTGAATGGAAATCATGTGATCCAAACAAGGTACTTCAAGAAGCTGGTGGTTCAGGAATGAAAGATACCTACCACAGTAAGGTAAGAAAATATGAGATAACTGTTGTTCTCTCAGTTTGCTGTACGGTAACTTTGTTTCACTAAAATTTAGGTTAATCATGGAAGCATTCACAGAACTCTCTCCAAAGTAAATCAACTCCATGGTAAATAGTCTTTGCAGCAAAATACAGCTAATGAAATAAGCTTTCTGTTGATATCAATATGTTGAGACTGAGACTAATTTGAGATATATGATTCTTAGGGAATCAAAATGGCGGACAAAATCAGGGTCCATTTTTCTTATTCCCCCTGTATTACTGATCCATCAATATGCACTTAACGTTTTGTGTACATAGTTCGGCTACAAACACTAGCTTTATCAACACGAGTGATTATTTCACTGGTTACTATTAGCTACTATTACCGACGCTTGTTGGTTGCTTAGCGACGAGTGGGTAGAGGTGGATGCATCTATAATGTTAGCGCTTCATTGCATGTTCAGTGACAATTTGCTATAATAATTTGGAAAATTGCGTGGTTTTATGTTGTTGCTTTTTCGTCGAGAAATTTGTGAACAAGCTGGAACACAACGGAGTCCTGCATTGGCAAGTTGGACGTACATTTCGCGCAATGTGCAGCTTTTAACTTATTATTAATTTACACAAACACTTTGTGTTTTGTACCAGTACACAAAAAATAACACTAAGTTTATTTTCAACACTAATTTTACAGGACAAAGAACTAATCCTAATGGTTGGCCCTCCTGCTTCAGGCAAGAGTTCTTTTTCTGAGAGGTACCTTGTACCTCATGGTTATGTGCGAGTGAATAGGGACACTTTACACACACCAGCCAAGTGCCTTGCAGCAACCAAAACTGCCATTAAGGAAGGGAAAAGTGTGGTAGTAGACAACACCAATCCATCTAAAGCTACAAGGGCTGATTACATCAGTGAAGCCAAGAAAGCTGGTATGTTCTGGTTACCTGTCATATTGCCTAATGCAAATCTAGCACCGGCATTTTCTACATACTAACCTACGCACATACACACTTACACACACACACACATTTTTTGTGAGTGTGAGCGAGGAACATACATATTTAAAATAAGAGGGAATGACGGCTCCCTAATGTTAAGCCTCCCGTCAAAAAGACATTATACAGTGGGATCCGATAATTTATGATCATTTCTCCAAAATGGATAGCCATTATGTTATGGGTCATGACCAAAGTGCATGAGCAGTATGAACAGCGTAACGCATAGGCAAAAATGCACATACCACCACTACCATGTAAATTAAGGGGGATGCCAACCTTAACCGGTAGCACTGTCGAAATGCTTTAAGACAGAGGGAATGATTCCCTGGTCCATCTCCTCCACTATGTGAAAGTGCGCATAAGGATGTGAAACCTCACTCTCGCTGCATAGCCCTATGCGATGAGCCCAATGATTGGCTGTTGAGTTTATACAGAAAGAAAGTGAGCCAAAACACAATTTTTAAAATCAGGCATTTCATTTGATCATTTTAAAGTTTTTCTCCAAATTTATGTGAGAAAAACTTAAATATACAAAATTTCATTGTCTTTTGAGGGACTGATCATGCACACTGGATTTAACAATAGAGAATAAAAGGTGTGATTTATATACCGACGCGAACTATCCTGGCGAAGGTTACCCGAGCTACCCGGAAACGATGCCATTGTTTTCAATAGAAGAACAGTAGCCATAGGCCGAGTTCTTTTATGTACAAATAACGATGTTACTTGCGGGCTTAATACTACTCTGACGTAGAATCAATACAAATTGCATCCTCTCTGGGGATGCAGAACCTCCAAATATACTCCTAAAATTAATACCCATACCCCAAACTGGGGTGGGTTCCCCCATGGTGACATATTACCAACATGCACCACGCCACCATCGTTCTTCTCTATATTGGACTCTACCATAAGGTTGTATTTCGTACTCTTAAGGTATTGATCTCAAAATAGGGGTTATTTTCAAGGTTCTAGTGTTATTTTCACCTAGATAGACCTTGCAGGCCTCTTTTATACGCCTACCCTTGTTTCCCGTTTGGATGTATTTAGGGTTCGGGAGGAGCATTTTTATTTGGTACTTTTTGCCCGACGTTACGGTGCATAATTTGACACCGTTGCGTTTCACGGGCCGCAATATTCGTCTCCCGTGATTTCCTTCCTGGTTCCCTTTCATCCTGTCTTCCCTTTGTTACTTCTTTTTTACACCCGTTTTAAAGGACAGTTATATATTAGTTATGTTAGGGAAATATTTCATGTGTTGGCTTATATATTTCCATCAGGTTCACGTTCATTCATCATATTTACATGTTTGTTTCCCTACTATTGGTATGATGTGGTGAATATTCATGCGACGGCTTCTGACATTCGAGATCGCACCATCGAGAGGTCAGCATATGAATGGGAAAGGTAAGCCTGGGAAGGCTTTGATCGGTCTCACCCCCAAACCTGCACGGCAAAGCCTGGTGCAGGGAATAAGGTGAACAAAGAGCTCCGAGACTCAAAGGTCTGGGCTGAGTTTCCGATCGGCAATGATTCGGTAAATCTCTTCACAAGAGAGCCAATCGTGGCTGAGCTTCTGGCTCTTCCGACGACACTTTGTCGGAATTTCTCGGGCATTTTCGTCCGAGTCTTAATCGGGTTTACCCCAAACCATCTCGGCATAGCCTACTTGTTGGGAATGAGGTAAATAAAACGGAGCCCTGAGACTCTTAGGTCTAGGGCTGAGTTGCCGATTGGCGATAATTCGGGAATCTCTTCCTAAGAGAGCCGTCGTCGCTGAGCTTCGGCTCTTCCGAACGCCATTTTCTGTCGGAATTTCTCGGGGTTGTGTCCGAGTCGATTGGTCCTGGTTGTACCAGTTCCATTCCCTTTATTGCCGTTTCTTCCGAGTCATTTTCAGTGCCGACTCGGGAATTTTCGGCCACCGTTATTCGGTTATTTCCACTCCTCCCTTGCGCTCAGTCGTTTCGTTTCGGGAAGAGTGGTGGTGCCACCTGTTATAATCATAATAATAATTTGTATTTTTTAACGCGCGGCATATCCACGTTAACGGATCAAGGCGCTGTGCGGCGCCATGAAAGGCGTCAGACACATCAGAGACAACCATAATACCGACGATTTATGCCAAGAAGACTCGATTTGAAGCAGGAGGAAAACAGGGTACCCGGAGAAAACCTGCGGGAACGAGTATGGATCGGAAACCAAATTCACATAAAGCCACCGAGAACGAGGCCCTGCCGGAATCGAACCCGAGACCTCATGGTGAAAGGCGAGGGAAGAAGATACGCTGACACCAACACGTTCTGTTACAATTTTATTGCCACAATAGGTTCGGCCTGAAGATTTCCGATTGCTCAGGTAATTCGGTCGATCAGGAGTTGATTGTATCGTCCGAGCCCACGAGCTTTGTAACGCTCAGCCCCTAGGTAATTTCTTTATTGCAGAATAACTGGTGTCTTTATCCTTCGGGTAAACCGTTTCTTCGGAGGTTTTCGAGCAAATCCTGTGAAGTTTGCGACAGCCGTCTCTTCGACTGTTAACACTTAGATTATTCGTCTCGGAAAAATGTTCGGGCCCCACCCCCCAAAAACTATTAGCTCCAGTTTGCTTCAATAGGTTTCGGCGCTATAGACAGTCAAAATAGAATAAATGATGCCTTAACCAAAACTAATGCAAACAGAATCATTTTCTCCGCATTGTATCGAGAAAACTTTTAAAAACAAAATATCAAAAGTTTAACAAAATCAAAGGAGTGGAACATATATTTTTAAGGGGGTAAGGTTTATGACAGGGGTCTAAACCTGAAAAGGAACAAAACGCGTCAAAAAGTATCCCAACGTGTTCGTCACCTTTCCAGGATTAAAAAAAGGTTAAGTGTGCCATCTGCAGTTGTTAGTTCAAAAGTTATGTTCAAAAACAGTTCAAGGTCACAATGGGGGTAAGATTTTTAGATGTATCCGTTCGTTAAAAAATGGGTGTCAAATTGTTAGTCTAATGATACAGGGCCGAAAATATACTGGTTGCACCATCTATTATATTCGTGCTGTAATTGGAATGCAAATGTGGAAGGGGGCTACAGGGTCTATGGGAGTTACTATTCTTAGCTATGTAATTCTTATAGAACGTTTAAACGAGAATCTATTACATTTACTTATCAAGTGGGACAAATTGACAATTTACAACCAGTCCGATAGAAATCGCCCCTTCTGTGAATTTACCCCAGGATGGACCTTGAACTGTATGTGCCTATTGTACTGAAACTATAAATCACAGATAGGGCAAAATAACCTTTTTAACTTAAGAGTAGCCAATACAATTGGTCATATTAATCAATTCGAACAATTCTAATTTTTTACCCCGGTACCAAAATGTTGCCCCCTTATGTCAACCTGTTCCAAAGGTGATTTTGTAAACTTTATAATAATATTTTTAGTACCATTTCACAGTATATTACACCAAAAGGTTTTCTGTTTGCAATTGTTTTGGGTCAAATCATAAAATTAAATGGCTACTAAGTGTTTTCGATTCCTCTGGTGCTTCGGTCGTCCGGTAGATCAGGTTTCGACCGGGCCATCCATAAGAGTCGTTACTTGTCAGCCACGCCCAGGTGATTTATTTGTTCAATGGTCAAAGACCATCTGGCGTGGTACTTTATCAATTCATAGCTTTAATCCGGCATAGCCTATAATGCGATTTTAGCTATTATATGGTGGGCTCCAAAGGCCATCCCTGACCCAACCAAGCGGGTCAGCCTTTGTACCCTCCTTTCTTGGTGGTCTATCATGTCTCAAGATGAATGGTCATCCTTTATACATCAGTCTTGAATCTCAGTTCTTGGGTTCTAAGTCTGGAGGTCATCGTTTGACCTTCGATCTTAATTGTTTAAAAAAGAAAAAAACCTTAAGTGGTCCCTTAGTCCACTCGGCTACCTCGGGTTTATTCGGCAACAGTTGTCATAGAACAGTTGTCTTTGACTGCCTATGTGGCTCTAACACTTCCTTTGGGTGTCCCTTAGGTGGCGACCCGCCTCTGTTACTACCATCGGTTCCGTTGGGAACTTGAGCGTGTAGTGTGTTAGTGGGACTTTGTCCAATAGAGATCTAATCAAGTTTCCGTTTACTTTGATGGCTAAGATGCGGTCAATGTTGGGTCCGACCATTAAATGCATAGAGGATAATTACTACAAACCTATCGATCATCGCAAAGAGGGGAGGTAGTGTTAACTTATTCTTGTTAGATCGAGGAAATTTTAATCTAAATCAAGACAGGGGTTCGCCCCGGATTTAGTAAGTGGCACAAAGATGGCATTTTGACGTTAAGGTATGGTTGGATATATGTTATCCTTTATTTCCTATTCCTCTGCCGGGCTGAGGTGTTCAATCCTTGCGTGCTACAGAAAATATTTCAAGGAGAATATTGAGGGGTATCTTTGGATTCATGGATCCATTTTTGATTCCCTCTGTCGTTTCTGGCTTATTCCGGGGTTTATTTATGGTTCTCATCCAAGCCATTTTTATCAGGTCATTGAGATTCTAACTCAATCATCATATGTCTGTTTTCTCTTCTCAAGGACTTTTCCGTTTGTATATTGTCAGATGACCTTTTCCAACATTGGTCTTATTCTTTAGCTCTGTCTTGTGTTGATGAGAGAAAGGGGGAGACAGTTGGATGACCCTAAACGGGACATTTCTGCCATGTTAGACATGGCTGCGGGATCAGTTCTCATTGACGATTGATATCTTGCTAGTGAACTGGAGGTGTAAAGAAACTTAAAGGGTCCTAGCTACCATAGCAACATGTACGGACACGGTTTTATATTCCACCGGCATGCCCTATTTGCCGTGTTAGCGTCTGCACGGTGTAAACAAAAAAGGACAACACTTGCCAGTTCTGTTTCCGTCCACTCCGAGTCCTCAGTTTGCGGTATCTCTGAAAGTTTCGGCCGCCGTTATTCGGCTATTTCCGTTTTCCCCGTATGTCAGTAGTTGCACCTCGGGAGGAAGTCTGTCGCTAGAAGCAACAAGTTCCCCTTCGTTGGGTTCGGTCCGAATGTGTCCGAAGAAACAAAAAGGGTTCCGGTCGATCCTGCAGTTAGTGTGTCGTCCGCACCTCCGAGTGTCATTACTACCAACCACATCTGAGTTCTTGGGTGGTAATTACATCCATTCAGCTCTAATCGCTCGGCCCAATGCGATTATGGCTAATTGTGCTTAATGGTCCATATTTAATGACCTTTTAGAAACTGAGAAACTCCCCTTCCCGATATGTTTGTTTGGGGCTTCTCATCGGCTAAGGCGTCTGGTCAAGTTAGACTTGGAGTCAGGACATTTAGACCTCTGTCCTTTTCACTCTTTGAGGAGGGGACCTCCCTTTTATCAGAAGTCCCAAGGCCTCCCAATACTTACGAGGTAGGATTGTTTGTGTAGGGGCATTTTTTTCTTATCTCGTTCCACACTTCGACCAAGGTCTGTTAGCAAAGAAGTTGATGACCGTGAGATGTGCTTATATGAAAGAAATGCATGTGATCCGTGGGCGGGCGTTCAGTCAGCCAAAGGATAGTTTCGCTGACGCCTCTTTCCATTCTACTTGTCTACAGAGTCAAGTTCTCTTAGAGAAAGCGGGTGTGCTTCGCTAGAAGCCTATTCGGCTATAGCTAATGTAGACATATTTGGATCTTTTAACTTTGGAGGTCCTTTCAGATCAGAGGTTCTGAATGGAGACCCTGGCCTCGGTGTTTAATATCATATCATATAAAAGGTTCTTAGGCAACTCATTTGATTTAAGATGGCAAACCCCACACTCGGTTTTTCCGGGCCTCTCTGATGGCTTCGGTTTCTCTTTTCCCCGAGTTGTCTAGTCCTTTGGACAAATTATATCTTTCTGCCTATTCCCGGTGCTTAGTGCACATTGACGACCTAGGAAACGGTCTAATGCGCCTTATCCGGAGAGATGCTCATTGGGTTAACCTTTGTTTAACCACTTGTTTTATCCCATTCAGTTAATACATATCTTGACTGAAGGGTCTGAGATGTCCATGATTAACATGATTATGATCGAATTTTGTAGTCCTTACAACTTGGAGCAGACTAGAACGTGTCCCGTTCAACTGCTGCTTCTCCATCTGTACAGTCCGCTCGCCCCTTCCTTGTAGTTCAATGTCGGACAGGAAATAGTTCGTCATATCTGGAATCGGAGTGGGACAATTTGCTGAAACTCAGCCATTGCTCCCCCCTCCAGTCAGTCGCCTTTTTCTCTCCCCTGGAGCGGCCTAGCTATGTTTCTGACTACTAGCTAGAATCCAGGGTCTTTATTGTCCAAATTTTAACAAAGGCTAGACATTATGATTCATTCGGACAGTTGTCTGTTGTCTTTATGTGAATAGACTGGAAGGGACTATTGTTGCTAGAGGGCGATTATTTTATGTCTCCTAGAAGCATAAAAAGTGATCTAGTTATGGTTACAACTGCTAGATATATTTTCAAGCTGACTGTTTATTAGCATTTACTGCTATTTTTTTATGTATTTCTCCAGAGTTATTTTGAAATGCCTCTAATTAATACTTATTGGCCTATCAGTGTTATATTTCATCGTGGACCTATACTCCTTGACACCCACGGTTCCGTAACAAGATACCATTTTCTTTTTGTTTAACATGGTATTTCGGAATCTCTTAGGCCTTATGATGATAACTCCTAGAGCGATGCCGTAGTTTTTATGTATGACTTATCCTCTTATTTAGTCTAGAGTAGATATGTGCATGAATATTGTGCACTTGTGATAAAAGCAGAAATTTGGCACACAGTTTGGGCATGTTATAAGAAGGATTTTTGGCTATGGGGCCATCGAGATTTTTTGTGTAACAAAAATGGCAGCCATTTCCAAATGGCTGCCATTTCTGTAATGTGAGCTCTTTGGTGGACTAAACTGGGAGTGTTTGTTTATTGTTTGTGTTGGGCTACCAAAACATTGATTGGTAGCCTAGTAGAGTAAATGCCTCTCTAAAAATAGAAATTTATTAATGGCTAACTATTCGGTACAGAAATGGTGGCCATTTCCAAACGGGCGTTCTTTTTCAAAAAATGGATGACCAATTCCCTTATTTTTACCATTTCATCGACTGAATAGCCACAATTTTATACCAAAGCATATTTGATCACGCGCAATGCAAAAAAAATAAAACGGTAAATAGGCTTCTAATACCCAATTTGTTTGATGTTACAAAATTGGCAGACATTTATGTACACAGCATGCCAAATACACTGTAACCATAAGCAAATCAATACAAGGGCAGACATTTCAAAATAGTCACCATTGCTGGTTTTATCTTTGCTTGCAGATGAACTCAAGCTAAAACACATTAAGAATGGCTTTGGTTTTGTTTGATACATATAAGATTGTGAACATTTCCATAATGGGAGGAGTTTTATGTTATGGTATGGACTAATGATATGGACCACGAGCATACACGAGTGCATAATTTACAAATATACCCGTGAAAGGGCTGCCCACAATGACAAACATTATTCTCTTTATCAGATGCTTTACAAAACTCATCTGCACTGAGTACTTGTTGTGGTTTACGATGATTATCATATCAAATGGTTTTCCCGTTTTCGATTTCGCACAATGTTCATCCGAATGCAAAAATTATTTAGTTCAAGTCCGTCCAAAAATCGAAACTGACATTTGCCAACGCGATTCGTCTTTGAGCCAAAACAACTTCAAAGCTGGTGCACTGTAAATAGTCAAGGGTTGCAACCGGTTTTATGTGTTATTCAAATTCGTCGTGGTCATTACAATTCGTTGTAATGGTCAAAAACGATTTCGTCAGTGGTCATCCGGGTTCATAAAAATATTCATCGATGTTGTCGTATATGCCTGCATTGAGCGGGTATATACATTGCCGTTAAGGACGAATTTGAAATGCACTTAAACAGTCTAGGAAGAGTAGTGACGTTATGACGGCCAATTTGTTAATAGGGACA